>BEXV01004730.1:3089-21262 GCA_003118195.1 Hemicentrotus pulcherrimus | reverse complement strand
TTTTTTTTTTTTTTTGAATCTCAAAAGTCGGGGTGCATCTTATACATGGATGCCTCTTATACACAGAGATTTACGGTATGTATTACAAGAGCTCGCGCACGGACATTTATCTTGAATGGACGCTCATCTTATTATAATGTTCATAAATAGATGAACATGGTATCAAATTGTTTGAAAAAATATGGGAATTATCATCAAAGAAAAAAAAATAGTGATTCTATGTTGTGTAATGGTGTTACGCGCGAAAACGCGCCGCATGCGCGTGTGCGCAATTTTTTATAAAATGCTTAAAATGCTTCAAGACCTGTTAAAGTGCCTATTTTCAAAATCATTTTTTCTCTTTTTCTTCAGGTGGTGAAATCCAGTACCCAAGTGCGTTTTCCTCGTGTGATGCAGAGATTGTTCCCTTATTCACAGCTGAAGCCTAACACCAATCTGCATCAGCCCCCTCCCAACTGGCTTCGTAATGGCCCTACAATACAAGTACCTAATACATGGATCAGAGGAGAACCTGCTGATATATCAAGGTAACTAACTTACAATGGCAGTTTGAGTTCAACAATAAAGATGAATGATGGTAAATAGTTCTATCAAAATGATATGTCATGGTAGTTTTTGTTTAAAGATTATGTACTAAATACTTACGGTATCTGCACAAGTCCCCTCTTATTCAGCTTTGTAATGGCATTATAAGTGTCTTATTTAAATGGACCAAAGGCTAACCTTGTGATATAGCAAGTTAAATTTCATTTTAATTTGTATTTCATGGGAAATTTGTATTTTACCCAGGGTTGCCTAACTGGTCCTTTTCGGTTTGCACGCATTACATGGGGAACAGTTCTTCTAAGTCGTCAAAACTGATAGTTGACCAATTGCATAAAAGTAATACTAAGAGGCATGTTGATGGATAAATAATTATATCAGAATAGAACATAATTATGTTCTTTTCATTAAAGATATATAGTTACCTACATTGTACATTCTTAACAATTAACCTTCAGAAATAGTCTTTGGAAGTTTGAAAGGCTGTATGATCTATCAACAATTTGTTGTCATTAAATGTTAACAGTCTTTTATTTAGCATTGTATTTTGGGGCAAAGTCAAATATGTCACAAATAATATTACTATCTCTATTCAAAATTTAAGAAATGTGATTTGGGACTAAAAGCATAAAATTTGAATGGATTTTTTCCATACAGGAGCTCAATAGAAACATATTTGCAATAATTATTGTTCTAGGGCAGGGTTGGGCAGTAAATACCGTCCGGTAAATAAGATGGGCATCCACTAAATACGTAAAAAAAAGGAAATATGATTTGAATTATCTATTTATTGATAAGTTTATTTGTTTTTAGCCTCAACAACTGAAAATATTGTTCTTAAATAATTAGCAGCACAACACTCATAGTAAAAAAACACACAAACAGATTTATAAAATCCACACTGCATACATGTACACACCCAAACACATGGCATTTTGTTCATATGCTAATTAATATCGGTAGGTATTATGAATATGGTAATTAGCGTGACTTAATGAAGGGAACCAAACTTCATACTAATTTAATTTTATTGTAAAGTTTAAGATGATTGCATAAAATCAGTGAAAATTTGAACAAAATCGGGAAAGGAATAAGGAAGTTAAAGCTTTTTGAAATGACTAGTCACTAGAGGGCGATATTCGATTTGATGACATCATTTGTGGACAACTCTCCATGCCTTTTGTACATCAAATTCATGTTTTTCCTTCTTTCTTGTGATTGAGATAGTCTACTCCCCTGAAAGCAAGGTGTAGAATGCAAAATGATATTCTACTTCACATGTTAATAAGTCGGATCAACAACGCAAATAAATACGAAGAAAACTAAAGAATTGTGAAATTTTATGTACAAAAGGCATGGAGAGTTAATTGTCCGCAAATGATGTTGTCACGTTAGGCCCCCCCCCAAAAAAAACAAACAAACAACATGTTCAGCGTCCTGTTTTTTCGCAAAAAAGGAAGGAAGAGGCCCTGTCTTTTTTCTTTTTATTTTCTTTCAAAATGGCCGCTCGAAATGGCCTCTTGGTACATTTTCCCTGACAGTCAGGCTTTTTTTTCAAGATGGCCGCCGACATTTAAATTTTTTTTTTTTTAGATCAGAAATAGATCCATTTTAGCAGAACGTGTTTTTCATGTTTTTTTTCTTTAAATTTTTTTTTTAAAAATCACCTAAAAAAAGTCAAATTCAAAAGCAGGGACGTTTCATGATAACAGACATAGACAAACACACGAACAAACACGCACACACACACACACACACACACAATATAGTACACACCAGAGCAACCATACTCACCACCATTGTTATTATGTTCAAAATTGGACAATCCTTATGAACAAGTGAGTGGAAAAATATATTTCCTGGTATTTCCTGGTAAAAAGTGGTAAATACCGGTAAAAACCGGTAAATACCAGTAAATACAGCTTATTCCCCGGTGTCCGGGAAATAAGCCTCCTTAGCGGGAAATATGCCAACCCTGTTATAGGGTGCATATAGAATTGAAATTGTTCTTGAGGGAAAACTAAAATTTCAGATATTCTTGGTACAGAACAAATGGGAGGCGAGACTTGCCAATTTTTGTTTGATGGGACAGTCACAACTTCAAAAATTCAAAACTTTCTTATTTTCAATCGGAACTTGCTCAAACTTTTTGACTGACCTGTTTCCCTCATTTTCTGCTTCTATTTAAATGACTGTACAGGTGAAACTATTGTAAGGTGCTACATTTACATTCAGCCTATAATTTTTTACACAACACCTAATAGTTTGCAACTGTGCATACCAGTGCCCTGAAGTGCTAGAGAATAATGAATTGTGTATCCTTTTGCAGATCAAAATTTGTCGAGGTAACCTTTTCAAGTGTTGAATTATTCCTCATACTCTATAAGATGAATATTGCATGAGATGGCGATCACATTGGCTAATATTCCAGTGATACCTGTGGGTTTGGATTTTTTTTTTTTTTTTGGGGGGGGATTAAAACAAATATACGGTACCCCTTGCAAAACAAAAATTGTGTGTGTTTTTCATAAATCAAGAATGAAAGGTGGAATGGTTAAACTAGGGCCTTTGTTGAATACTTTTAGATGTAGGCATTAATATCACATTCTCAGGAATATACATCCTGACAAATCAATTTTTCACATACTTAAAGAAATTACAAGACGTGGGAAGGGGATGAAACGATGAATAATTTAGTTGTTGACTGTATTACAAAAGAGTGGAGCCGTATGCCATTTTTGTAATACTGTGCATACTGTACTGTGCAGTGTACAGTGTACATGCTACCTTTTGTCTAGACAAATTCGATTATGTCTTTGGTTACAACTCCCCAATAGATTTCTTACCAAAAAATGATACAAATGTAGTATGAAAGGTATGCTATGATAACAGAGAGCAGGCCCGGTTAGAAATGATGCCAAAAACATGTGTACCAGTAATCCAAAACCATTGGGGAAAATCCAACAAAACTGATGATCTGAGAAAAGATTGGGGAAATTTGGTAGTTTGCAGATATTAACTGCTATTGAGAAATCAGTCAGTAAATTTAAGAATGGCTGTTTTTCTTCTCCAATTTATGCTTGTAAGAAAATTCAACTATATATTTCTTGGAACTGTAATTATTATGTAATTAAAATTCCAAGAAATATATAGTTGACTCTATATGCAGTGATGTTGAAGAGCATTGACACTGACAGTCTGACATGAACACAAGGATACTTGTCTCATTTATCAGGATGCATATTGATAACATGCATACAGTTTTCATGTACGGTAGTTCTTTAAGTATTTACTCTTTAGTAGCCTCTTATACTAAAATAGCCTCATGTTTTTGTTAGTACGTTAAAAAAAGAAAATTATGGATCAAGAAGTTCTCTTGCATCTTGTTAGGTGAAAGAACTTTGGTTTGATAAAAAACAACAACAGGATATTCTGCAACAATCTAAAGTTTTCATTTTTTCACCAAGGGGGGGGGGAGGCTTATTATTCAAATCAAGATGGTGTTGGCAGAGACTCTGTGATATTCCTTTGAGAACATACTGGGAGATAGGCATTAGCGATACATGTATATTTGATAAAACAAATATGATTATGATAAAGAAATAATAAATACATGAATGTGTTCGTAATTTTTTTTTTCTGTGCGTTTTTTTTTAATAGTTTATGTTTACCATTAGTTTTATGGAGAAAGTTAAAGAAAATAACATTGACTAACTCATTTGCAATTTTGTAATTGAATTTTTCTAAAATAGTTGGTTGAAGTTATATCAGCTCTACTAGAAACTGTTCATTCAACTTTCAGTCATAATTTAGAATATTGTTTTTTCTTCCAGTGGAAGGATAAAGAAAAGTAAATTGTTGCAAAATGCATTGGTATCGACAATAGTGAATTCTTCTTTCGTTTGGAGGATGGATAGTGTTTGGAAGGAATAACGATGCATTTTTACAACGTTTCACCTTAGACTTGGCCCTATATTTAGGTGTACTTCACAGTCCATGATAACATAATCATTACAAATGGAGAATTATTTTAAAGAGGCATAAACATTCTTTTCAATGGTCCCAACATCAAGTATTATAATAAACTATGATATGTATACATGTACATGTATATATCAATGCTCAAGTCTGAATTGCTGAACTTTTTTTGAGGAGTTTTTGATATAAATTGTTACTTAGCCTACATGCATACATTTAATATATTTTACCTATATTTTCCTTTTTTCCTTCCTTTTCTTTCACATCAGTTTTGGAATGGCGGATGCAGATATTATGGATGACGTTGATGTCATTTCAGCTTCAGAGGTAAGCAGAGAGATGTTTTGAAATTGTTGGGAGTGCACTCCCGTTTTATTAGATTTAATTCATATCAAGTGCAGTGCGGTCTATTCATGATGTGCACAACTACAATGTATATCAAGTTTGATGTTCATTGAGTGGTTTTCCTTGTGTAAAAATGGCCTTGAGAAGAGTGAACTGCTGCTGTTTTTTATTTTCATTTTTGATGCACTTAAAGACACAGAATTGAAATCCAAAATGTCAGCTGTTCAGACAGGCATTATCTATTTCAGACTTTTTTAATGACGATTTACATCAAATTCAATATTATCATCTTGTAAACATATTCATTTAGTCATAATCATTTTGTCACAAAAACAACACCAGATAGAGAGTGGAAACTACGAGATGTATTTCTATTTTATTCCTCTATTTCCAAACTCAATCAATAATTTAAAAAAAATAAATTGGGCCATGGCTGACAGAGACTGGCCGATATTCACAGGCATGATGTAAGAATTTAATTTTTAATAACCACAAGGAACTGCATGTGTCATGGCTTGAATTTCAAATGAGAAAGCTTATATCATGGAATCGACCGCTGTAGGCAAAGATTGAAGTGATTTGTTATTGGCTACTGACAAGTGTTCGATCTCAAGAAGCACTTGTTTTGATGAAGAAACAAATTGTGACCTGGTTTGTGCTCTCAATCTAATTGTGAATGCAGTAAGAAGTTGCCTCTGTTGTGTTCGAAGCGTGTCCCTAGAGCTCTTCTTTGTTTGTTTGTTATATCAGATACATATATACACGTACATGAACACCATGAAGAAAAAAATTACAAGGAAGCGGAGAATGATTCCAGCTCTGGGGAAATGAAAAAGGAGCCGAGGCAAAAATACAAAAAACAGAAAAAGTTGGAGCGAGGAGATAGATCTCAATCTCGCAATAACCAATCCAAAAATAGCTTGAGTGAACAAAGAGATGTTTTCACATCGCATGTAACACATGCATGTTCTGATGATGAACAAAAGAGACTTACTCCGCCTGTCGAATTACAGCATTTGGTGCTCTTAAAAAATATTAAAATGTCCCCATTTTTGTATTTCATTTGATATGTAGGTTTTACGTCAGTTGAGCAGGTCTCAATTGCGTGTGGAATCTTTTTAAGAATAAATTTAGACATACCGGTATTTGCAATTAACACAATTTTTCAGTTAATCAGAATGATGCCTACATATGAATATTATCTTGATATTTCTTTTTTATGAGTTATATATGTTAATTGACTGAATGGTTGTTTGTGAATTTTGTTAAAATCAATATATGTATTTGAAAATTTGTTTTCCTGAATTCGTCTATTCTTGCTATTTAAATCTCTCTCTCTCTCATCTCCATTTCTTTCTCTCAGTTTCCCATGTTTTTTCCTTGATGTCTTTGTATCTCATTTTGCCCCTCTCACTCTCTTTCTCCACCATCTGTGTGTCTCTCTCTCCATTTCTTCTTTCTGATGCTTTTTTTTTTTCTTTCCCTTCTTCCATCCATATCCTTTCATTTCAGACATTTCTTTTCTATGTATATATATCATTCCTCCATTCCATCTACTCATGTGATGATAAATGATTGATATGGAGAAATTATTTTTCTGAGATATTTATTTCTCATTCTTCAGTTACCTTCTCAATCATCTGTTAGCCCTATACTACTTTATTTTCACTCTGGATTCAATTTGCCTAATAAATGTTAAACCAACTAAGTAGATACAGACTCACACAGATGCATTTCTTCTTCAAATTAAATTCAATATCTTTATTCAGAACATCAAAAAGTTGCTGAAGATCCCCTTTAGCAACGATCAGGTCAGCTTGGCAGTACATCGTATCGGAAAAACACTTCTTCTGGATAAACTTGATCTCTATAAGCACCTAAGGGATGCCTCACAGGTAAGCGAAGCTTCCGTTCATACCACAAAATCTATCTCTACCTCACATTACATGTAAACAACAGTTTCCATACTGCCGACATGATCTCTAGAAGCATCTATTGCAAATGCATAGCAGATGAGCAGTGCCCCTGTTGACACCTTAAACTTGATCTCTAATTTTGTACAAACATCTTGGCTGCTAAGAGTACCAGAAGAGTACCAATTCTATGCAAATAATTTGAGTTTATTGCGCTTTTGACTCTCAACATATAAGAAGGGAAATCTCATGGGGGGAGCAAAGCCCTTTTGACACAAACTTGATCTCTGCCAGCATCTTAGGAATGTCTGAAAGGGGAAGAAAGCCCCATTTCTCACTGCAAACTTGATCCTGCATGCATATTTAGAAGGGTTCTAACTCTTTGGAATGCTATATGAGCTATGCCCTTTTGGCTTCTATCTACTCGGTAAATGTAAACAAAGTCGATTCATACCTGAAACTTGATCTCTACCAGCATCTAAATGATATTTAACAGAAGAGGTACATAAAACCTGATAGTTTATAATGAAAATTTAGTCTTTGGAAATATCTGACAGTTATCCAAAACCTCTTTTTTTTCACAAAGTATTCCACTTAAACATTGTTCATTGCAAAATAGGCAAGTGAAGAAGAGAGAGAGAGAGAGAGAGGGAGAGAGAGAGAGAGAATAAAAAAAAAGTGGGAGAGAGAGAGAGAGAGAGGTAAAGTAAAATAAATCTAGTTTTATGAATATTTGAATACTTTGAATTTGAACTTGAATGATTTAAGATAATTATAAAACAGTTGTATGTTCATCCTCTCTCTCTCACTCCTCCTCCTTCTCCTCCTCCTCATCCTCAGTTTGATGTTCATGTATGAAAAACACATTGGTATTTTCCTTAGTTATGAAAATTATTCACATGCAGAAGACCAAAGCATTGTCATTTTAGGAGGAATGGCTGTATTTTTACGGTTTCTTCTACATATCAACAACAATAAAATTCCATGCCGCAAAATTACAGGTACATGTACTTGTACCCACCTCGTAATTGTTTACAATTTCAATTATGAAACGAGGGACACAGCCACCGATAGCCTTGCTCCCAGGCTTTGGAATTTTTCTCTTTTATCTTATTACAGAGGTGTTTGAGTTAAGTATTGAACGTAGAAGTTTAATTCAAACCATTATTCCAATACAAGCTCTGCTTGGTGAGAGATGGAGGTAGCAGCCATCTTTCAAAATCCAAATTTCACTGAAAATAATCTCATTCAGAGAAGGAAAAATTTCAAAAGCCTGGGAGGCAGGGAATATTATGAGTAGTTCAGGGTCATTGATGTTACGAAACCTCATGTTTTTGTCATTGACTTTTATCATAGATGCATTATAGATCCTTCTCACATTACCATGTGTTTTCATTTATGAAACATTAATGTCCATGTCAGGTGTATCGCCCAAGGGTACTGGCACAGACACAGACACATTTCCCCCCCTCCAGATTTCTCAACCATTGAGTTTCAATTGTATTCTAAGTAATAATATACCATTTATTAATGTGGAATGTGGATGATGCAGAATCTGAAATTTGTTGCTTAGATTTTGAAAAATGAACAATTACAAGCTTTGAATGTGTTGAAATGTATACCTTTTGTCTGTGCATCCATATGTGACCCTTATGCCACGCACATGACATCATCCTTTTTTGGGGTATTTTGATAATGACTCTGTTCACATCAACCTGTTTTATTTATTTAAGAAATGATCATTAGTTTGAAAAAAACAAATCAGTGATATATCTAAAGCTATAGTCACAAATCTGAGCAGCGACCGACCGATCAGTAGCCTGCTCGGTCGCTGCTGGAATTTAGGCAACCGCTCAGGCACCGAGCGTATTTGGGCGGCGAGTGAAAAGTGAGCAGGCGCTGCCCAAATTTTAACTCCGCGCTAAAACTTCAGCGGCGACCAAGCGATGCCCTAAAAACGAGCGGTGCCTGGGTGGCCATCGCTCGGTGGCCGGGCAGCCGGCGGGCAGAATTGGTTAAAAACTTGCCGCTCGGCCGCCGAGCAGGCTACTTTTGGGTAATGTAACCATAGCATAAAGGAAATGTTTCTCACCATTTAAAGGCATTAATCAATATTTTAAGGGCTCCATGTATTTGCAAAATATCAACTTAACTCAATCTTGCCATTAGGCCACTTGCACGCTGCTGTTATAGTGCTTTGTACACGCCAGCGCGCTATCGATTGGCTGCCAATTCACGCGAGCGAGCCACAGTTTAGCTTCTTTATGCATGCATGCTCGCATTCGTAATAGCAGTTATTGTTCATGCTCATTCAATGTGCTGAGTGCTTTGCACATGCTATTGGTAGCACCATCAGATTATCAGGTTATCTTAAAATAAACTTGGCACAGGGGGATTTGATGGGGATTAGCCCTGAGGCACTAGGCTGATGTATTCATTATGGCAGGATAAGACTTGAAATGTTTCGCCTAAGGTAACAAGTAAAGACAATATTTTCTTGTTAATGATTGACCCTTTCTCATCGCCATCATGAATGATCCTTTCCATCATTTCTACTTCTTTTTTTTTTTTTGATGATTGATGATCAGTCAGAGCAGAAATGGTTAAAGGATGTGTTCATGCGACTGGTTCAGAATGACGGTGAGAACAAGTTTCAGAGCCAGCATAAAACCTCAGAAAATAGACAGACGTCAAATCTCCTCTCAAAGTTCCTTTATCACAGGTAAAAACAATACTTTACTTCTCATATTTTTATTATTGTTATGATTCATTTGGTATCACCTGGGTGTAGGATTTAAAAATCAAACATAATTGTGGTCTCTTCTTGAGGTATAACAGATTGGTATCTACAGTGCGTATCAAAAAAAAGTCTACACAACTTTGGTAGCTCCTAACCAAAATGTAATAACCAATTTGACTTTGAAATCCATTTCATGATGAAGAGTAACTTGTTTTCTGTCAAATGATAGTGATACCCTATTCATAATATTCCTGCCACAGGTGACTGAGCACCAGGGGCCAGTTTCTCAAAACCGTCATAATTCTAAATTCATGGGCTTCCCATAGAAATGTGCGTTCATTCTATAACACATGTTTCAATGGGATGTCTAAGAAGTTATACTTATGACGGTTTTGAGAAACAGCCCCCAGGGTCTTTAAAAAGTGTTATCCAAAATGCCTTGAACCAAGTTTAGGCTGATGGAAAGAATGTACTTCAGGTCATATGCATGTGCTTTTTTTGTCTTAAATCCTTTTAAATGGTCAATTATGCATCTGTATAAATGACCTTTGATCCACATTTCTCTCTTCAGCCCAAACTTAGAACATGAGGATTTTACCAATAATTTTGTAAAGCCTGCTGCTCAGTTTTCCTTGGCAAACACAATTGTGAATGTGATAATATCATTAGACAGGAAATTGTAGTTACCCTTTACCATGAAATGTGATTCAGGATTGGGTACACATTTTTAAAATAAACAAGCACTGTATAGGTGTACCTCTGCATCAG
This sequence comes from Hemicentrotus pulcherrimus, assembly GCA_003118195.1. NCBI lineage: Eukaryota > Metazoa > Echinodermata > Echinoidea > Camarodonta > Strongylocentrotidae > Hemicentrotus > Hemicentrotus pulcherrimus. The sequence continues at coordinate 10,975 of BEXV01004730.1, read as the reverse complement.
GGTTTCCCCTTTAATAGTCTGTATAAAAAGTGTGATGTTGGTTGAAAACATGCAAACTTAAATGACATTATTAGTCAATTGCAGAGGGCCCCCAGATTTGATAAGTACCGGGTATCAATAAACAAATCAAAGGGGAAATTGTTAATAACCAGTCAGAGGTATTAATTGATATTTTAAGGGCTCCATGTATTTGCAAAATTTCTAGCATTCTAGAATTAAAGGTAAAGACCAGTAATGGTCATGCGATTGCATTGTGAAAGAAACGTTGTGGAATCAATCTGAAAATGTTGATCATCTAGCATCTAGCATCTGCAAGGTTCTGGAATCATCAAAATGATAAGAAATTTGGCCCATTCTTCGTAAAGTTACAAGCACTATACACAGAAAGATGTATATGGGACTACCCTGTATCTCTCACAGACCAAGAGAGAAACCAATTTACCAAATATATGAATTAGTTGGCGGTTTCCCGGCAATTTTTTTTATCATCATGTATTAGTCAAAACATATTCTTTCACATGATTGGTAATGAGAGCTTCCATTTTATTTTTTGAAATATGGGGCGTTTCCAATACTGGTCTTTACCTTTAATAGTACTCCAATCACTTTCATTTTTAGTATCAAAAACATGTTACGGTCGGCACCCATTCACCTTCTTCGTGCTTAAATCTAGTACTTTCTTTAAAATCTGTGCCTTCTTAGAAAATACAACTTCAATTGCCTTGATTGGTTTCATTTGAAGCACTTGAACTGCTGAGTATGTTTCTAATTAAATCTTTACAACGGCATGGATGAACATCCTCTCGACTTTTGTGATGTAACTTTTTTTCAGGTTATCAGGCTCACCATGATGTCCCTTATTTTTTTAAGAAGGTAATGGAAGGTCAAATAGAATAAGACTAAGAAGTTCAAGTAGCAAGCAACTCTTGCAAAATGAATTTATTTTTTCTAATATAATTGTGTAAACGATGCCCTCCCTTTCGTTAAGAGGTTGTGGTAGATTAAATAACATCCAGAGTCCTTTAGAATTGCATAAAGATGTAGCATGATGGTATATGCATTATACAAGAATGGATTTGTATTACTATTATTATCAAACAGAATGATTTTTAGGGGGGGGGGAATAAAGAAATAAAATAATCATAATGATACTACTACTACTACTTCTACTGCTGCTACTACTACTTCTTTTTCTACTATTGTTAATAATGATATTAATATCAATAATGATGATCATCATAAATTCATAATAATAATAATAATTATGATAATGATAATAATTATGATAATAATAATCATAGTCATAATAGTAATAACAGTAGTAATAACTGCAACAACAACAATGCAACTAAAGAGGAAGTTTGGGAGAGAGAGAGAGGGAGAGAGAGAACAATAAAAAAGAAGGGGAAAAAACACTTATGATTCATACTTACATGTCAACAGTTATAGCTGTTGTGAAGAAAAGCAAATAAGACCAAGATGTTTAAAGAAAAGAGAACAAAAGTATGTCTTTACTATAAAGGTCTATTTTCTTCAAGTGAATTCCTCTGCTTACTCAAGGAGGATATTCTCCTTGGCGTACTTGAATTAATTAGATTTTAGTGAACTAAACTCTAAACCTTGGATGAACTTTCTCTTTTGAGATAATTACATTGTTTTCTAGTTCATTTGCTTTGAGGATACTTGTCTATCTTCCTTGGATGATTCCTCAAAATGTTTCTAAAATTAGGAAAGGCTAGAAGGGCATACCGGTAGAGATTTAATGTCCTCCCGGCTCTCTGAAAGATATGATCTGATCTTTATGTCACCCTTCCACATATTCAATGGTAATGAAAATATACATATAGATATACAGTGCGTCCCAGAAAAAACGAAACCAAGAGTTATCGATGTTTTATCATAACTTAATCACAATTATGATTGATAAATGATACATATTTGTAAAGCTTAGATCCTCTTCTTTCATTTGATGCAACTCATATGATGCATATTTCACGCATGAGTGATTAAAATCAATTTGAAGAGAGGAAAACAAAAGTCATTTGGCGGACGATATCTGAATTTCAAAGAGAAAATCAGATTTATAGAAAGTTGGGTTTCTGCCCTTTCATATGACACCTCAATCAGGAAAAATGAGCAAGGAATGACAAAGTTCTGTTTGTTTAAAGTAGTGCTTGCATTTCCATAATTTTCTCAAATGAATTCTTTTTCACTGAATTAATAAAAGACTTAACTCCATTTTGTTGACAATCAGCCGTATACGAAAGACTTCATGCATAGCTGATTCATTTGTCACTTCTGCTTTTTGGTACTGCATGCAGCCAGTGAAAACTATTTCGTTAGATAAAATTAGGGAGATGCAAGCACTACCTTAAACTAATATAACTTTGTCATTCCTTGCTCATTTTTCCTGATTGAGGTGTCATATGAAAGGGCAGAAACTGAACTTTCCAGAAATGTGAATTTTTCCACGAAATTCAGATACCTTCCTTCAAATTGCTTTAAATCACTCATGCGTGAAATATGCATGATATGAATTGCATCAGATGAAAGAGGAGGCTCTAAGCTTTCCAAATATGTATCATTCATTAGTTATATTTGTGATTAAATTATGATAAAACAACGATAGTTCTCGGTTTCATTTTTTCTTGGACGCACTGTATAAATAGAAAATTATAAATTGTGCATCCTGAACTATTTCATAAGAGTAAATGAATGAAATGACTTTGAAAGAGGAAATGACTTGGATATATGATTTTACATTGTTAAAGATTTACATGTATACTGACAAATAGGTGATTACAATAAGAAATTCATTAGATTTAGGTACTACCAGTACCAACTGAGTTTCATGTATGACAATTGTAAGATTTTAGTTTTGACTTTGGGATTATCTTCTTTGTAAGAAATATTATGTATGGATTTTTATATCAGTTTCAAAATGATCATTTTGCATATCGAACTGTTCTGAATTCCGACCAGTAAGAGCATTTCTTACAATTTAAATATTAGGTGTTGGCATCATCTTTGTTGCTTGTTTTGTGCTAGAATGTAAGAAATTCATCCTTGTATCCATTTGCTATCTTTAATATCTTGGTATCAAGACATTAATGTTAAGCTTCTTAACTTTAGAGTGAGAACCATAGGATTTATTGTCAGATTTAGGTCAGATTTGTGTTTCGTTTACACAGAATCGTTTAATTGTGTCTGGTATTAAATTGTCAGCCTTCGTAATATTTTGCGTGATTTGAGAAGTTTTGGATTTCAAACTATTCTTTTTGTATGTTGGACAATCCTATAGACAAATTATTTATACATGAAATTTATGAGATTCCTGAAGCATATGATAGAAAAGGTGGATTCAGTCAGGTTTGCTCAAAGGGGGGGGGGGGAATTGTTATGATTTCTTGGTAGTAGGATGAAAATAACAGATTTTATTCTGATATCTGATCATAAGAGGTTTTTCTTCAATATGTGCATCAGCCTGTGTGTCTTACTTATAATATGATACAGTGAAACTTGCGTATAAAGACCACTCAAAGGAGACGACAGAAGCGGTCTTTACATACAGTTTCCTATAACACATGTTTCAATGAGAAACACAGTTCAAGGGAAACAAAAATTGTGGTCTTTATAGACAGGTGGTCTTTCTATACAGGTGGTCTCTAAACCAGGTGTGACTGTATATATTTTTTTTTTTAATGATGCTACATGTAGCTTGGGACCAGGTCACAACATTGAGGAGACAGAGGAAGGTCAGATCCCTGAGTCAGCCAAAGCACTACAGCAGCTCCCAGCCCCACCAGAGGTACACATGAATCTTGATATGTTTATGTGTGTGACCAAACTTTCTGTTGTATTTTTATAGTGAGGGTAGTTCTGAGCCATGAAAATGATGTTACTGGATATGATAACGCTACAATCGAAGACATACAGGTATTAATCACCTTGGGGCCCATTGATACTTTTGTTTAAGTTCAGAGACAAAAAAACATTTGAATTTGCGAGACCAATATTATGAATATAATGATGATGATGATGATGAAAACGACGAAAACGACAACAATGATGATGGATAATGATGATAATGATAATGGTAATAATAATAATAATAATGATAATAATGATAATGATAATAATAATACTGATAAGAAGAAGAAGAAGAAGAAGAAGAAGAAGAAGAAGAAGAAGAAGAAGAAGAAGAAGAAGGAGGAGGAGGAGGAAAGAAAGAAAGAAAGAAAGTGAGGAGGAGGAGGAGGAGGAGGAGGAAGAGGATAGTAATAGTAATAATAATTTCAAAAAGTAGCATGTATATGGCACCTAATGTTGTTTCTAAGACAAATGGGTTAATATTTACAGCTAACCACCTGGTAAACTCAGGTCTTTACCTAATTGTGGTCTTTCATGTACGCATTGTCTTAAAGTTATGTTCATCTTGGTCTATATACGAATGGCCACTGAATCAGATTTTCTCTCATTGTAGGATGATGTAAGTCAGTTTGCTCGTCAAGTCATCTGGCAGTTTGAAGACATACGAATGTTGATTGGTACCGATCTACCCATCTTTGGTGGTACAACATACCCCGCAGTCAGTCTACGATTAAGGTAAACTACTGACTTTAATTTCTACTTTTTAAAAATTAGATTTCCCTTCATATACCACTTTAAAGTTATAATAATGATAATATGATATAAAAGAACAGACAAATGGTGCGCTTAGAAACATCCGTATTAAATGCCTACTGCACGTGTATGGTATTATTGATATTATTATAATTATACAAATATGTCTTGTTTACCCAGTGAAGCCTCATCAGTATTAAAACTATTCTCCCTGGGGACCAGGCAATCATATTTGTTGCCAATAGTTCTTATCATTTAAAGATAAAGACCAGGTCATGCGATTGCATTGTGAAAGAAACGTTGTGGAATTGATCAAAAAAGGTTGATCATCTAGCATATAAGTGTTGGTGTGTAATGCAAGGTTCTGGAATCATCAAAATGATAAGAAATTTGGCCCAGTCTTCGTAAAGTTACAAGCACTGTACACAGAAAAATGTATATGGGACTACGCGCATGTGCGCGACACATACGTTTATCTCTCACACACCAATAGATAAACCAATTTACCAAATACATCAATTAGTAAGCGGTTTCCCTGCAAAATTTTAATCATCATGTATTAGTCAAAACATACTCTTTCACATGATTGGTAATAAGAGCTTCCATTTCATTTTTTGAAATTGGGGCGTTTCCAATACTGGTCTTTACCTTTAAAAAACAATCTTTGTGTAATACATAGAGCTCATCCACCATTTATACACTTTGTTCTCATTTTCTCTGTCACTTGGATGTCTACAAGACTACCATATTTGCAGTATGCATTCATTTTTTAATCATTCAAATCAATTTCATATATTTTAAGGTAGCTAAACTCTTATTGAAACACCTTGTTTTTATGCCATTAAAGCTTCTTCAGTGTTGTTTTACCAGGAAATAGTAGACACTTGTTAGGTTTACATGTATGTGGAAGAAAAAAAAATGTTAGTAAGAATCTTTAACGTTGCATGAGGTATAGTATAGCTTTGTAGCGTGTTGTAGCAACAATTTTGTTTTATATTAATATATTTTTTCTTTCAGAGATACCCAGAGTCCGATCAACGTGCTGACTGGGTTAGATTACTGGTTGGATAATCTCATGTGTAATGTGCCAGAACTCGTCATGTGCTACCATCTGGATGGATTCGTACAGAAATATGAACTCATCAAAACTGAAGAAATTCCCAAACTGGAAAATGCCCAGTTCTCACAAAAGGTAGAATTATATATATTCTTAGTTGTTTGAATTACAGTGCTGACATGTTTTTTTTCTTTCTGTATGTCCATGTATTAGCAGTTTGTCTACTATCCCGAAGTCATTCATCATTTAGTTGTGATGCCTTACTCACTACCCCTCTCAAAATATCCCACCTGAACGCCACAGTACCAATGCTAATCATAAAACTGATAAAGGGGAAGACTGTCTTGATATTTAATTGGTTTTTAATAAAAATGGAAAAAATGAGAGAAAACCTAGTAAAGATATGAAAGTTATGAATTTTTGAAGGTACGATCAATCAAACACAAACTGCCAACTCTGTAACGTATCTTATGAGCTCCCCTCCTATTAGCCCTGTACTAAAAATCTTCAGAATTTCATATTTTCCTTTTAGAAACTGTTCAATCATACATTCACGCTAGATATGGTTATAATTATTGTAAATGTTATCTTTTTATAAAATCTAGTGTTGCCAATTTGTGTTTCAATGATGATGACTTTAAAAATTCATAACTTTCTTATTTTCAATCAAATATTGCTCAATATTTCACTTATTTGTTTTCTTCCCTGTTTCTACTTTAATTTTAACAGGGTTAACTTCCCCTTTTATGGTTTGGGTGCCCTGCCCATGAGATGTTCATGGTTTTACATTCTTTTACATTCTTTCTAATAATCATGATTGAGTGTTTAACTTCAATCTTAAATAACTTTTTCATTATTACTTTCAAAGTGTTTGACTAGACCTCTTAGGACCATCTTCCAATCGATGTGAAAGATACATCATTGCCATCTTTCATTTCAATTCAGCCTCCTCTTCTGCCTTCCAATTTAAATTTTCAACTTTCAATTAAGAAAACTAGAAGACTAATATCCTGGCTCATGTCAAATTGATTACAAATTTGTTTCAGATGATCAATTTCAATTTATTACATGTTGTCCATGATATTCACTGTCAACGTTGTACTGGTGTTTATGATCATAGTTAGGTAAAGTGACCGTTGGAGATGCATTGGAGCTGCATTGGAGCTGCATGGCTGCCTCCATATCCATAGGAAAAACGTTATGCATTCATTAATATTCATTAATTTATGTTGCACCTGATAAAAAGAAAAAGAAAAATTGTAAATAAAACAACAAAAATAAGAAGTGTTTAAATTTGCCAAAAATGAATTGTATTGCATTACCATCTTATTAAGAAAACATTTGATACAAGCATAGGTGATCATGAATGGAAGGGTCAAATTGAATGTTCTCATGCAGCTTCCAGCGGAAAGCCTTGAATTATTTGTAAGATAAAGATGGAGGTGGAGGCTTGATTTTCATATTCCAATCTAGTTGTTGATTGAAATAGATGACTGACATGCTTTGAGAGGTTTCCTGAATCACACTAACCCCATACACGCAGGAGGAAAGATCATCCATCCGTCTAGATTTCTGATCTTTTTTGATAATTAGTTTTTTTGCATAGTTCAATTTTACCAATTCGTGGGCGTGTTTATGAAACCTGTTATATATATTACTGTTGGGATTCGTTAGGTTCATGATAACGGTGACAAATTGTATGTCACAAATGAGCTTTCAATCTGCCATGGACAGGTACTACGTGTGTGTTGCCATGTTTATTGTGCAGATAAGTTTTATTGTACTTAAAGATGTAATGTTCTTCTTCTAAATCTTCATGCAACCGCGCATGATCATAGAGCTTATGCTCACGTACAGAAGTTGATCAAAGACAAATCGTAAGATTTGTTAGGAGGATGTGGGTGGCAACGCGTCTTCAACAAAGATTTTCCTATTTTTCTGAGACTTGCCTCATTGAGGGGTTTCCTTAGTTGCCATGTAAACAGGGCACACGTATCCAGAGCGGCTCGCCCCCTAGTGTCACTAAGAGCATGTTTCCCTTGTTCTCGAGTTGTTAACGACGTCAGCGGTGGCTTCATTACTGACGTACCAAGAGGATGAGGTTCTCGTTATTTTCATTATTTTCTGTGTTCAACTGTTTCATCATCGGAACCTCTCCTTGTTGATGACTTGATTGTTTTACTTGATTGGAGATATTCCCAAGTGG
>BEXV01004727.1:1387-21783 GCA_003118195.1 Hemicentrotus pulcherrimus | reverse complement strand
CCCCCCCCCTTTCTCTAAGTTCCTCTCCCCCTCTAGCTCCTGCCATCTACTTATATTATAAGTCAATCCGTCGATAATAATTTTGACGGATAGAAGAAAAACACAAAAAGGCATTGGAGATGGCAAACTGTTGCCTGATTTCTTCTTCTTCTTCTTCAAAATGGTAAATGTTTGCACTTTTCCTTTTCATTTTGTGTCATTGAAGAAACAGTATTTTCCTACTTTTTATTTTTCGCTTTTGAAGAGCGACGATTTACAACGATTTTTCTCATTTATGCGCAGCAAGATCAGCCTTAAAATACATCAAACATGGAGATGGGCAAAGCAATCAGTCAAAAGATCAGGGTAAGTGGGAGACTTCAAGTGTTGTGTACTGGAATGACTTGATTTACCTCTAAGTTTTAGCCTCGTTTTTGTTATTGAAAACGGAGAATGTCGCTTCACCTAGCTTCGGTCCGGTCCTTTCTAATGATGTTTGTGTGTGCTATCATGTCGTGGATAATTCATGGATATAGTCTAGATCTATACCGTGAATCTTCCTTTTGACTTGAGTACAGACCTCTTTACAGAGTATTATTGTACTATACTGGGGTGTGTGCAGGTGGACAACTACACCGGGTTTCCCCCTACATACGAATAGTGCAGTGGGTTCTTAACGTGCAAAGGTAGTGACTCTTCTCTACACGGGGCCTCCATTTGATGTCCTATCTGAGGGACGGAGTGTTTTCCACTTGACATAACCTACGTCTATGAACAAGGGAAGGGGCTTGTTAACACACAATGCAGGCTTCAGTCATCCGCCTGGGTGGGAGTCGAACCCGGGATCTTTGCTTCGACAGACGGACGTTTTACTGACAGCCGACAGAGTCAACTCGCCTTGGGGGGAGGGCAGTTTTACTGTCAAAGACATCACAAGCGCTAATGAACTTTTGTATCCAGACTTTGACCCGTAAATCCTTTGTGAAGATGGCCTACTAAAACATTCCAAAAATCAACTATTAAATCTTCATCCGTTGTTCGAATAAAGGTTACGATTAGAAAGTTGTTATGTTTTTTACCTGTTTTGTGTCAATTTTCTTATCTTGTTTGGAATATTTTTCCTAAAAACGAGACATTATAATAATTGATCTACACTTTCTCACAGGTTTCATGGCAAACCGCTGCACAATTACAATACAATTGCAAAACTTTACAGAAGGGGTGCGGGCGGGCGCGCTTGCATGAAGTTAGCGACAGTAATTATGATCATCAATTTCATCATCATAATGTGATTACTTAAATGAATTTAATGAGCAACTGAAATTACAGTCGCAAACTTCAAGCACATGTATACTTTATAGCAAGCAAGGTTATGACAATTTTTAAATATTAACAAATTGCATCAATACATGATATATACTACAGTACAGTGTCTATTCCCAGTATAAAAGAATTTTAAAAATCCATATAAAACTAGTAAACACAATGTAACTCATTGGGGAAAGAAACTAGATTTTATTTATAACAAAATGTATTTATGTAGATCATGTTTGCCCATGAAAACCTCAGTAGCGTTAATGTAGGTATTATAGAAAGTCCAAAGTCCTTATCTTACCCTATGACACCCCCTCCTCCTCCCCTAAAAAGAGAAAGACAAAAAACATAAAAAAACACTGTTTATAGTGTTAAATGTTGAAGAATATATACCACTCTTTGAGATCATGTTCTTGTCATACTAGTAATGTAGATTGTTTTTTAATTATTATTTTTTAAATATTTTTACATTGCCTTCATTTACAGGAAGCTATACGAGCTAAACTGATTGACCTGGGAAATTATGTTGGTAAGTGTGTCATGATAAGTAATGTTTGTTTGTTTGTTTGTTGTTTTTATTGTTTTTGTTTTGAGACGGATTTACACATACCGTACATTCATACAAATAAAGTCTGTTACATGTACATGTAGGCATATCTGTACTTGGGGGAAATTAAAATGAACCTTTTCACAATTTCTTCATTTTAAAGTTGTACAAAGCATTCTGATAATAAGTTGAAAGGACATTTCCTATCTTGATTTAAAGTGTGTAGTGTGATTCATTTTATACTGACAAAATAACGATGTTAATTTTTTGTTCATTTTGAGCAAATGATCAATCTTGGATTTGTTATGGCTCGTTGACACAGATGAAGAATTACCAGACTACATTATGGTCATGATTGCTAACAAAAAGACGGAAGAACAGATGGAAGATGATTTGGCTCTCTTCTTGGGTACAAACACAGATAAATTTTGTGGATGGTAAGATTCAATCGCTCCCTTTGACTTGTTCTTGTGGTGGGGAATTAATGTAATGTTTGTTAGAATCATTGAGGAATGGTTTGAGTAAGACTGTATCAAGTATTTAATCGTTTTTGATAAACTTTGCCATAAAACTAGTAGCCCAATTTAGTACACATCCTATTTTTGTGCACAAAAATCACTGGAAACCCTGATACAACTTTTTTGATCATTAAATAACATTTCAAATAAAGACGTTCATAAAAGGTAGGGCAAACTGATATTTGATATGGCTCATATTCTATTGCAGTCTTGTGTGATATATGTTGGAATCCAAGTATCTTACCATATGTATGATCCCTGAAGGTTTTTTCTTTTCAGTTCTTGCTTTTAGAAGAGGTAAAAAGTAAAAATATTTCATTCCAGTGAAGAGATTTTACATTTTGTACATTTGTAAATACATGTAGTCAGTATCTAAACAAAAGAGGGGGGGGGGGCAGATTGTAGGCTACCATTAAAAAGTGTACCAGTATAATGTTTTCTGCCACATTATTGCCTTTTCTATTTAGGCTTCAAGGTGTCCTCAAGAAGCTCCAGGCAGCAAGGGATGAGCAGAAGGAGAGGAAAGAAAAAGGCAAAGACAAAAAGAAAAAGAGTAAGAAGAAAGATGACAAGAAAGAGAAAAGACACCGAACTTCAAGTGAAACCAAAGCAGATGACCAGGGACAAGGTAGCAAATCATCGGCTGGGACGGACACTGTGAAACAGCCAAATGAGACTACTTCATCAACAGAAGTCACCCAGGTCACTGATTCAAACCCTGTAGAAAAAGCAAGTCAGAAACTGGTAAAGACTGCTCCAAAAGCTAGCACAGAAACAGCTGCTTCATCAGGGTCCGTACCTACACCTTCCATTTCCCAGCCTGTAATATCCCTTTTCCAAGATACTGATGACTTCTTTGATGAAGAAATTAAGATGAACGAAGCAGCAAAGAAACCAGCTGCAACCGCCTCTGTGAAATCTTCACAAGCGAAGGGCAAAGGGAAGATCCAGAGTGTTCTATCACAGTCACAAACATCACCTAAAGAGAAAGCTAAGGAAGTCAAGAAGGTATTCCCCAAAGGGATGACTAAGGAGTCTAGGGAGCATTCTACTCAATTCACAGTTGCGATGGGTGGAGGGATCCAAGCCAGAGATCGTCCAGAGCCTGTCCCAGTTAGAGGATCAGTCAAGTCTCGTCTTGGTGCTCCTGCCGTCAAGAGGAAGGCTGAAGTAGAGGAGAGACCAAGGATTCTCACTACTATGTCTACAGTGGTCAGAGTACCAGTAAGTACTTCAATCAGAAACATGAATATCTGTTGCAAGATCTTAATTTTGTAGACATTCTAATAATATTCAAAATAGAGAACCACACTTGCTTCTGAGAATGAGAAAGTAATCCTTCTGTGCTTTGTTACATGCTATATGAGCTAGCCAGAAAAATAGAATGAACAGTTCCATACATTGTAATACCTGGGGTGTGTCACAAGGATCCTAAGCCGAACTTAACTCTAATTTGGACTTAGACATTATGGAGACCATTTGTAGCCTCAAAATAAAATATATTCAAAAGCAATTTGTTTTTTGACTTTTCATTAATTCCACATCAAGAACATGAAATCTCCTCGATAACTTTTACAAAATACTTTCAAAATTCAAAATTGTTAAGTTCAACTTGAAGTGAAGTTCAACTGAGGATCTTTGTGAAACACCCCTCCCCCTGGTCTTTCTAATACTTTACCTTGATAAGATATTTTGTTTCTTATTGTTGCTCGTTGCTTGGGGTAGTACTCTGAAAACTATGTTATCTTTTATGGTACTGACAGTATGTTAATTGGCATAACAATTTCAAATATGACAGTTCTTTGGGTTTTATTTTGTTTTGCAAAGCTGGTTGCGTAAATGTAGAGTAATTAGAGACATGTGTGCTAGCATCAATTTTGAGTGCATACGTCATGTAATATTCTTCACGAACATAAAAGTTAGCATACATGAAGAAAACTGACCTTAGTGCATGACGATATGATTCTCCTGATTATTATGTGTTTGTCTGTGTTTCTCCTTTGGTAGATTGTAACCATGAAACGCTCAGGCCCAGGCTCTGTCATTGGTCAAGTTATTGAGGGCAACGATGAAGATTCTGATGATGATGAACCAGCTGTGAAGAGATTAGCCAGCACTGTCAAGCCACGGAGGAGGTACAGGCTTGTCTTATCAATACCATGTTCTGGCTATCATTTCTAGATTTACTAGTTAAAGGTAGTCTTTCAGGACTTAGTGTATACATGCAATGCATGAAGGGTCTTATGCAATGTAGAACAATATTTAAAAGATTCACCACCAGGTTGCTCAGACCCGGCCTCATTTCACAAAACTTGTCATCAGTGACAAATGAACATTTTTGTTATAAGCTACTGAAATCCTTACTTCTGATTGGTTATCAGCAGATTTGTCACTGATTTCTGTCACTTGTCATTGAAAAAAGGCTTTGTGAAACGGGTCCCTGATTTAGTTAAGTTCCAAATGATGCTTGTACAAAGCTCATACTGGGACATCTGGTTATGTAGGACTACTCAGATATGTGATTCATTATATACATTTTATTTTTATTCCCACTTACTTTATCAGAAGGTGAATTATTGAACAGAATGATATTGGAAAGTAATATCAGTTGTTGGTTTGTATAAAATGAAATATTTCATAATTTGTAATGTAATTATTGTTGTTTCTTCAGGCAACCCTTACCTAAGACCAAACAGAACAGCATGGCATTGTTGAAGAAAGCTATAACACAAGCACAAGAGTCGACCAGTGTGTTTCCAGCGGCAGGTCAATTCTCAGAGCCAAGGAGAATGATTGTCAGATCTGCAAGTCAGCCAGGGACAATGAAAATTGTAGCTAGGTAAGAACTAGTTTGTAATATGGTCATAACCCAAAAGACTTATACTGCTCAAAGATTTTGTTGGGTTAATTTTGATGAGACACAAAATCTTTTCTCTGGTTGTGAAATTTAGAATACAGGTATAGTCATTGACTGTAAAACTAAAATTTGAATATTGTTGTATCAAGATGAGCAGTGAAATAAGGAAATGTTAATAATAGGTTGTCCTACAATATTTCATTTGTGGTATTAAAATGATTGTAATCTCTGGGGTTGAATGTTGTACCAACATGTTCCATTTGGAAGTCTACAAAATGTTTCTAGAATTAATTACACCTTGTTTTAAAATGACAGAATGAGAATACAAATCCTTTAAAAAAAAATCTTGGTAAAAGAGAGACAACACAGTGGTATTGCACTCATCAAGTTTACCACCAATTTGACCTATCATAATCATTAAAGTATGTGATATTTGCTTATTGTAATATCATGCTTGCCTTATTTTACTAAAGATACAGGGGTTATGCTTGAGTTGATGTTGGGTTTTAGGTTAGGTTTAGTTTGATTCATCAGCTTTGGTCAAGGGGAGGGGAAGATAAAGAATAAGACTAATATTAAACATAAATATAATTGTGTACCAATTATTACAAGAGTGCTGTATGTCACGCAATCCTCTTATTTACTGCGAGCTTTATTGCAGTATTTTCAACTAAAATCTATCCACATATTGTTTGTACGTGAGAGGCAGGTACGAATCATCTTAATATTCTCACTTTTGTGTTTTAAGTATTGAGAAAAACATGCCGTGAGAATGTTTATTGAGAAAGGGTATGACTTCAGTTCAACCTATGGAGCAACTCTATCTCTTGCAGATCTATACCAGCTGACAAGGAGCCTTTGAGCAAGAGACAAGCAGCACCTAAGACGATGTTTACAGCTGCTGTCAAGGCAACCAATCAGGCTGAACTCACTCCTAGGCCTTCAACAAAAGCATCTGTGTCCGTCAGACCCCTTGGTCTCATGTCCAGATCCCGCTTTAAGGAAGCCAATGAGAGAAACTTTGATGCACATTCCTATCAGAGAGTTGAGAAGAAGGCTGAAGAGGAAGAGGAGGAGGGGGTGAAGGAGGAGGTGGAGGAGGAGCAAGAGGATGAGGAGGGGCAGGAGGATGTTTTGCAGAATGTGGAAGAAAAGGAAGAAGATGACGATGTAGAGGAGAGGGAGATAGAGCTGGAAAGATCAGCAGCAGACAGCCCAGGGGAGAGTGTGGAAGATGAAGATGGTGAGTATCAGTTTACGATTTTCATTTGATATGGGTATTGGAGGTATTCGTTAGTTAGTTCAAATTAAAATGACAGAAACTTTATCTCTGAAAAGAATCACATGATCATTTTATACTCTTCCAGAATTGAATTCATGATGTTGTGCTATAATTTTTCTTTAACTGATAAGCCTCAAGGTCTAAATCCGATAATTTAGCACTCACTATCTGTAATCTGACTTCATCAAACTGATTCTTATACCTTTTAATTGCTTGTTCAACAGAATTTATGCATTTGTTTTTGCAGATCAACGTCAGATAATCAAAATCATGGAGGCAGATGAAGCTGAACCAGTGGTTGTTGTGGAGCCTGATGAGGGGGATGTGAAGGTGGTAGAACTAATTGAAGAGGATGAAAGGGAGATGGAGATACAAGAACCGGTGTATGACACCAGAAATACCACCATAGTTCGACCTCTGCAGTATGATAGACTGACAACTGTTCAAAAAAGGTAAACAAAAGATTTCAAATGTATTCAAAAATCATGCTTTCCTTGAAAGCTAAAAGGTCAGTGAGAATGGTCAAATCTAGTTTGATCTACCGGTAGTCTGATCTAAGGGGCATTGTTACAGTTTAACCCTGACAAAGTCGGGTTATTATGGTACTCTCTCTCATCCAAGGAGTGGCTGAGTTGAGTTGTGCCCCCTTGGAATCTCGGCCATGGAATGATGAAAACATTTTAATTTGGAATATTGATGGAGAAGATCATAACAAGAATAAGTCCTTAAGTTTCATATCTATATACTCAAATGGTTTACGGATGAATACTAAAAACAGTTCAATTTACAAATCTGCGATGTGACAATTCTGTATTGTGAACAATAGGCCTGCATCATAATATTTATGGGGACTTTTTCCGATAATCAGTACCCAAGGTACCCTTCTGTCAAAATTTTATGAATTTGGTATCGAAAGATGGGGAGTTAGGTGGAATTTATAGGCCCCTGCTCGAATCTCCTCATCCAAAGTATTCAACAGGTTAATGTCAAAGTAATCAAGAGGCTTTTGATAACGGTCAATAAGCCAGTTCAAAGTTGCAGTCTGAGCATGAGCAAGTAAAGGTCATTGCAGAACAAATTTTGAAATACTCCGAGACGAAATACTGGATACGTGAAAATTATGTAATCATTATTTATTCATGCACAAGCAGTGCACTGCATGAAACACATATGGAAGTATTCTTTGAAAAGGGAAAACAAGGCTTTTTATATAGCACCGCCATCGCTGTAGGAGTGATTATTTCAAAATGTACAAAGTGGGACCTCTGCATGTTTTGAAGATCTGTGGATATTCAAGGTCATTGCAGTAAAGTGCTAACCGTGAACTGGTCTATTGTTAGGGCATGCTTGAGATTGTAATTTTGGTTTACCTTTGTACAGAGATCGCCCTTCACAGCCCCAGCCCCAATACCAGTTCTCTCCTCCTGCACCGGAAGACTCCAATCCTCGCTTCATAGTTACCATGGAGGGCAAGAAAAAGAGGCCTGCCTTCAGTCAAGATACCAGAGGTGTACGCAACCAAGCGCCTGCCATGCCCACAGGTTCTCAGTACAATCCTACACCCATCTCTCGATTGGACCCAAACCAACAGTTTTTACTCTCTCGTTATGAGCCAAGTGAAGAGATGGAGATGGACTCCTTGGAGGAGAAGAGCTTTGAGTATGAACCAACCCAACCAATGCAATACCAACAGGTACATAACCATCATTAAAACCAGATGAAGTAGACTATGTAGGGAGGCAAACAAATTCTTCAACTTTAGAAATTGGAATTTATCATATGTATTGCCTGTATGGATTGAATAAGCAAGAAATTAAGTGGAGTTTTATCAGAATAATTTATCTGGTTGTGACTGAGAATATCTGTGGATTGTAGGAGGTAGTTGTTATATCCTTTGGCAAGATATTAACCTGCACTTGCTACTCTCCACCCAGGTGTTAAATGGGTACCCAGTAGGATGTGACCATCATGTAACGCCTGGCAGGATTGCTCCCTATGGAGTTGATTTACATCTATTCTTGTTTCATTAAAAAAAAATTGAAGACAATCAGCTTTTGTGTTAAATGTATACCGGTACTAGTAGTACCATTCCTACTTGCATATTGTAATTTTTACTAATGACCTCACTGCATGTTTTCTGCTTTGTAGGTGGTTTTTAAAGAGAGGTCATCACTGTTTGAGAAGGAGCTTCCTACAAAGCGTGTTGGTCCCACTGAGCATCAGTTAGTGAAAGATTCTCTTTACTCACCACCCCAGCCTCAGGTCGCACCTGTTACATTCACTCTCCAGGAGTCTGATGAAGGTAATTTCTTTCAGTCAAATACTCACAACCACTGTTGGACAATGTCACAACCCTTTAAAAAGTCTGTACAAGTTAATAGGAATTGTCTTTTAAAGTTAATAGAACCTCTATGAATCATAAAGGCTGTTGGGGCTAAACTACAGGATAAGTATCCCAGCATGCATCTGTACAATGCATCAGAGTTAGGGTTAGTGCAGGGGTCAGGTTTAGAGGCAGGGTGGGGTCAAGGTCGGATTAGGTTTACGGTCAGTGTTAATCCCTAGGGTCAGGAATATATAGTTGGAATTAATTACGCTGTGGAGTATTCTGAAATCATTCTGTAGTTGATAATTTGCTTGGAAACCATTATATTTAACACAAAATTTTGGCTACTGATTCAAAACTTCATATGTTGTAGTACTATAGAGATAATCTCAAGTTTAAAGGTAATACAAATTTCTGGAAAATTGGCTGGATAGTAATTCTTTACGATTTTGATATATTTGGATTAATTTTAAATTTTAAATTTTGATTAATTTTAAATAGCGCCTACGGCCATACAAAGGTAGCTGCGACCAAGAACATCTCAGAATATGTAGTTGTGATACATAATTTCCAAACAGGAATAGCCATTCGGTTGATTATGGTCAAGAAACATTGTTTTATAGTTATATTAATATCTTGACCTTGAGAGGGAGCTATACAACATAAAGAGTTAATTATCTTCAATTTCATCACTTTCAACTCGCTTTCAACCGCAACAATGATCACTGAATATTGTAGGATCGCATATGCTTCCAATATGTTCATTTGAACCAAATTCATGACCGTGTACCAAAACTTTGTATTACCTTTAAAAGGTTAATCACTCCTTCAGCTATCAAGATATCTATGACTTGAAACAGAAATTTAAAATCCATACCTGGGTTGTGCCTGCCAGCCTTGCAGGTGCGCATATATTATACCACACACGAGTCAGTAAAGTTATGCACAAAGCTCATATGATATTGCTTAATATATGTTGAGTATTCCAGTGAAAGCTAACTGGCACAGCTTGCCCCTTTGGCTAAGGCATGGGTCGCACTATGTGATGCTTGTGTTGGTTTCAAATGACCTATAGTGCTTTGATACAAAGAGCTGAAAAATCCCAATTTTGACCATGTAAACTCCTGGCAATTGACTTTAAGATTTCTCAGAGAACTTTAACATACTTTCATCCTGATTTTTCTTAAGCAGAACAAATGAAGCATAATTTATCTTGAAATCTTTATTCTTTGACATGTGATTTATTGTATCATACTGATCTGTCTATCCAGAAAACTTCCTTTTATTTTAAAGAATATACCAAGTTATAATTAGATATAACTATTTGAATCTGTGGTTTTTTTAATTCCTTTTTGAAATCATGCATTAAGCGTATGACAGTGCAACAGTAAAACAAGGACATATACAAATTAGAATTGATTTTATAGATGTTCCATTCTATTTTTTGAACAGCCAGTATAAGAAATGTTCTAAATACTGTGATGTAAATGACTGAATATTCATAATTAAATCCCATTTTTTCCTTTCCCTTTCCCATCCTCCATAAAGAACATGGCCATGCTGAAATGGAAGAGAAGGTGAATGAGAGATGTAAGTTTTGGCCAGCATGTAAGAATGGCAGTGAGTGCAACTTCTTTCACCCAAGTACACCATGCAGGTAAGAATCATTTTTTTTAATGGAAACTGTAAATCTTTAGAAAGAGAAGTGGCCATCTGCTGATTTTTTGTTGGTATTAAGCTGAGGTTGTTCATCTCCTAAGCATCCTTAAGAAGTAAGAAATGTGGAAGAAAGGAAGAGTTTGAAATGTGAAACAAAGTAATTTATGAAGTAATACTACAGGTAATTAACTACTTTCAAACACTAGCACTTTTCTTAAATTTATTCAACCCATACATGCCTTTATGGCTGTAATTTCAGTAAAATGGAGAATTATGTTTTTTTCAGACCTACTGCTTTTTATACTTATGAGCCAACGTCAAAGATTTATCAGTACTGCTATATTGTACATGTTTGACATTAATACTGTGCTCGGTTGGGACTTTCAGATAGCTATTTGAATTGTGGCAACAAAAGCATTTCTATACACCTTACCTTACCCCAAAGAATAAGTGTAGGTTTTCTTAGAATAAGATGTATTCCTGCCGTTTGATGTACAATATTCCTTATTATAAAATTTACAGGAGATATATATAAATGAATAAATTCTTGGCATGATGTGATGCCTTTTAGTATGACATGGGCGCAGCCAGTTTCTTGAAAATGTGACGTACCAGTTAAAGTTATACATGATCATGCACCAAGCTTTTAATAGTTGGAAAGACTTTTTAAATCAATAACAAAACCTTTACTTTTAATGAGGAGAAATCATAACTGAGAAGAAAGAAATTATATTTAGTGAAAAATAAATAACAGGGGAACAATTGTAACTAATTCATTAAAAAATATATAGCAGTTGACAAATCTATTTCATTTTTATATGAGCAACCTTCACAGGAGAGCACCAAGTTATTTATGCAATTTGTGTTCTTGCGATTGTAGTACAAAGGATAATAGCAGGTGAATGAAATGCTTCATTACCACACACGTCTGGGAAGGAAGCATCCATAAATTTGAACACATTTATTTGATTAGCGACTTCGCATAGTTTGTCAAGAAAATGTCAATGCCCATGTAAGTTATGAGAAATTGAACATTATTCTTGCTTTATACCTCTTGCATACATTTTGGTGGGGGATCTTGTAGATTGATGGGCAAGAATATAATAAATCTCTCAGAATAAGTAAAGTTATTTCTTTAGATGCGGTTTCCTTTAATTGTTGGGTTCTCTAAATGTCATCTGTTGTCTTGATAGTCCAGCAATTTAAACTAGGAAACATAGGCAAATCTTGTATTTTCATGTCTTTAGTTCTCTTTACAAAGTTATTCAAGCACTGTATGAATCAAAGACCTTTTTTTTTTATTTGGTAAGTACTACAAGTAGTAGGTCCCAAAATAGATTTCAAATTATGCTAGCTGAATGTTAGATTGCAATTTGTTTGATTGTTTCCCAGTCTCAACACCCAAGTTAAGTTGGTGAAATTAGCAAGAAAATCCAAAAGGTATTAACAAGCTCTATGGTATGGCATGCATATTATTAAAATAAATAAATTAATAAAATAAAATTAATGACAATGAATTATCGCTTTTGCTCACATCAGGTGTTTATTACAGGCAACAGCATGGATTGAGAAACATAGTACATTTGATGTCTATTATCAAAATGCATGAAAGATGTATTTTTTTCTTAGTTATTTTTAATTACATGGTCAAACTTATTCTTTTACATACATAGTACATCTTCACTGAATGCAGTATAAATGACTGCAGTGTGTTTTGTGAGATAAAAGAAAGAGAGAGAGAGAGAGAGAGAGAGAGAGAGAGAAAGACAGATAGATAGGCAGATCTTTTAACCTACAGTACATTACTTCTAATTTAGCACAACATACCTAGAATATACCTAGAATATACCTTTTTATCTGAATTTATTTTACATAAAAGCGAACTTAAGTATAGGTTGTGTTTAAAGCAAACCTAAGTATCTTTCGGAACAGAAAAGGGTTGGATGCACAATGTAGTTCCAATGGGTCAGAGAGTCAGAGACTTTCTTGAACTCGCATCCACTGTTCATTTCCATTATTTACATCTAGTAATGTTATTTCCTTGTCTACCAGCTATGATTGATTTTTAAGGAAGCATTACCGGTAATTGACAAGAAGAGGCAATGGTTCATCCATTATGCCCATTAGCTGATTAGGATGTCTTCTTGTTGTCTGTCTGTACCTACACTCATCCATCATATCTACCTTTTTAAAGACTTTGAAGCTACACTCAAAATAAGGATTTTGTTGAAGCATGTGTTTATGTTATTTTAAAGAGAAAGAGTGAATGAAGCATTTTTTTGAAGCCTCTGAGGACTTGATCATTTTTTCTTCTTTTTGTGACAGTTCAGACCAAAACAGTATTGTTCACAAAGGCTTGCACATGTTGGTAACAAACCTTTCCTATACCCGATTGTACAAGTATTCAATAATGTGAGAAATCATTATGTTGTTGTTTTCATTACCTTTAAGATAAACTTGAATTCTGCATGGTAAAAAAAAAGAAAAAGGGATTCTCACAGAATCAAACAAAACTTACACTGAATGTTCAAGATTACAAATAAATGTCATTTGCCAAAACAACAAAAAATGGAAGAAAATGTATACTGGCTGAGTAATGAGCATAGAAAGATAAGGAAATCAAGGTAAGTAGGCCCGACACCATTTGCGTAGTCCCATATACATGTACATCTTTCTGTGTACAGTGTTTGTTACTTTGCTAAGACTGGGCCAAATTTATTATGATTTTGATGACTCCAGAACCTTGCAGTACACACCAATACTTACATCTTACATGATCAACTGTTCTCATCCATTCCACACCTTTTCTTTCACAATGCAATTGCATGACCAGAACTCAACTTTATCTTTAATACTGACATGTACATGAAGCTGCAGCATCAGTTGCAATTAAAAATGTCCATCCTCTGCGTAGTAGGAGCCTGTTTCCCTTCCCACTGACACTATGTGCCTATTAAAAAAAGATGAGGGAGGCAGAGTTGTGAATTCTTCATTGCTCAAAACAAGCTCAGAAAAAAAAACATTTACTGGTATACCCTTTTTATTGTTTGATTATTTAAGTCATATTTGAAAGTTTATATTGTCAGTTTGGAGCCCAAAGGATTTTAACTAAGAGTTACTACCTTTAATTTGGATGACTGTTAATTCACTGTAGTGGCATCCATGCTAAATGAGAGTGATATAATCTTCTTTTAGGAAGCGATTTCCAGCATCTTTGCTTCAAGATAGAAGACATAATTAGAGAACTCAGACATAACCTGTAGATGCTAATTGCTATTATCCCTATTCCCTGATGATGAAAAATGGTCGGTGGACATGTATGCATCTTCATGTAAGAATCTCTTGCCTGTACTAATTCATGAGTACTGGTATGCTTCAATGTATTCCATTGATGCATGTATTCCTGCCATTATATAAAATTCTGATTGGATATTTTCATCCTTATTTGTTCTTTATGCACACTTTCATGCACTAAAGAAGTAGATGTAAAAGAATTGCATACGTGGTATGCAAGGTATTAAACCTTTACTTGCCATATTAGTTTATTAGAGCTCTCAAACAAGCAATAATAATGAAATAATCTGCACTGTGTATTGCAGAAGCATTAATAAGCATATAGTTAAACCATTTGCCTACAGGAATCCAGTAGGTCCAGTGTAAAGTCTATGGGAAATTGGATTTCAGGAATTCGGTAGTCAAAGGGTTGATGAAAGAAATCTCTAAATAAAAACTCTAATACTCTAAACTCTAATTAAACTGCCTTGAGCAAAAACAACTTGTGACTTCATGAGTCGCACATGTTTATTTAAAAACAAAAAGCATCAGAGAGAGAGAGAGAAAAAAAGACAGAGAAAGAGAAAGAGAAAATAGTTATTATATCTCTGTACAGAGTACAGAAATGCCAATAGTGCTTCGTCAACAGACAGTTACTTTTATAGTACATTTACAATATCTTCTCTTTTTTTTCTAGTCAGTTTGAAAAGATCAAGAGCCTTGTTGAAATGTGCATTTTATGGTATAGTGTACACTGTACATGTGAATGAAAGAATATACATGTACTGTAGGTGAGGTCCCAAGGTACTGGGTCCATTTTTGTTCTTTGAAAATTTACAATTTGTATCATGCTCAGTATGAAGAGAAAGAAAATGGCATTATCTTGATGGAAGGTTGATCTTAGTGTCAGTAACTCCAGGGAAATCTCTTAACTCTTGATTTTCTGGAAAATTCCAACAGTGCCTGTCTAGCTGATGAGTATTCCTGTTTCAAATTATGCTTTCCTTGTCGCCATAGCCTCAAGGCAGATTTCAAGTCTACACTTGTGTCTTAGCTGTAAAACTCTAGTCTCAAACTACCAACCTTCATTGTATGGCTATACAAAAATGGTGTGATAAGTAGTTAATTTTTCTTGTCTGAACATCCTGTTACAAGGTGCATGTTTGGGCATTGTCCTAAACAGTAGGCAAGTTTTGTAGACTTTTTCTATAGTCTGAACAAGTTATTGGTGTAAAGTCACACTTCTCACCAAACTATAACTTCAGTGACTTCGTTCAGATGTACAGTTTTTATTAGCATGAAGTTTTTTTAATGTTATGGGGTACAGTTTTTAAATACTTGTCTCTTGTTGTTTCTTGAGTCTGGACCACCCTCTTCTACCCAACATATGGCTGAGAAATCTGCCTTTATAAGTGGCTGGGGAGTTATGTATTAATAGATCATAATGTTTACATGATTAGCGATATTTTTTTGTATGACCAATCATTTTGATATTGACCTCTTTTACGTCAAATGGACAGTTGTCAGATCCAATATTTTTTATTCAAAATATGGGTATCTTTGAAAACAGACTACTTACTCTTTATCCCTTATTAAGTTTCATCTAAGCAGTATATTTGGAACAGATTGTCTTGTGTTCATATGATGCATCCAGTTTTCTATCCATGTAAGCTCTTTTTGATTGAATGGATCAACTGAAGTGTATTATGGCCAGAGGCATGTAAAAACAAGTTCTCTTATTTTAATCTTGAAAAGAATTAATAGAAAAAAGAAACTTTATTTTGTTATAAAATGTCATGAAGTAATCTGTTTTTTTCGTTATTGACTATTAAAGTAAAAGTTTGAAATTTGTTCTACAGATCACTTTCCCCCAATAAAAAAACAATAGACATGTTCTCGCAGGGATTTTCTGTTGTCTCTAAATAAACTCTCGTTTATTTTTACCCTTTTTATGTTCCCTTTATCCATAGAACATTTCCAAACTGCAAATTTGGTGACAAGTGCCTGTTTATTCATCCTAATTGTAAGTTCGATGCCACCTGTATGAATCCTACTTGCCCATACACCCACGCTACCCGAACTAAGCCAGCTCCTATCATCATCCAGGCACCCCCGATAAGGGCCTTTCCTGCATTCAAACAAAGTAAGTGATTCATGGTTTGAAAACTTTACAAAGTAGCCGGAGGCATTATGTTTTCTGGTTGTCCGTACGTTTGTACGTCCCGTTCTCGTGATCGTGTTACAGTGTATCTCAAGATTTTGAGGTAATTGTGTATGCAAAAATAGCTTGTGAACGCATCGTCAATACTGACAGGTGGATTACTATTAAACTCAGGACATGTCTGTATCTTGCAGAGCCAATGAACTGATTAGATTTTAGGATCATGAGGTCAAAGTTCAAAGGGTCATACGGTACTGTATATGACAAATGGCTTGTAAGCATGATATTCTTATAAACCTGTTAATGGATTACAGTTAAACTTTAATTTTTATGCCTCCTCTACAAAGTAGCCGGAGGTATTATGTTTTCTAGTTGTCCATCCGTCCGTTTGCCTGTTCTCGTGATCGCATTATCTCAAGAACCAATTGATTATATTGATTAGATTTGGGGGGTCATGAGGTCAAAGGTCACAGGGCTCATTATGTATGCAAAAATAGCTTGTGATGGCGTTATCTTAAGAACCAATTGATGGAGTACCTCTAAACTTGGGTCATGTTTGAAGCTTGCAGAGCCAATGGACTGAGTAGATTTTAGGGTCATGAGGTCAAAGGTCAAAAGTCATGGGGCTCATTTTGTATTAAAAAATAGCTTGTGATAGCATTATCATGAGAACCAATAGACAGATTACCATCAAATTCAAGAAATGTATATATGTATCTTGCAGAGCCAAAGAACTGATTAGATTTAAGGGTCGTGAGGTCAAAGGTCATGGGGCTCATTATGTATGCCTATAGATTACTTGTGAACGCATTCTCATTGGAACTGACGGATGGATTACAATCAAACTTGAATTTTAAAAATTGCTTCTGTTTTGATTTGTAAAATTGCTCTATGGCTGAGTCTTACGCCGGGAATGTCATTCTCATTTTTGTCTTTCTTGCGAAGGCCGTTCGCAAATGGTCGCCAACAGTCGTAGCCCAGTGAGATAGGGGCTTTAGGCTAATGACAAAGTATAAATGATGTGAAAGACATTTTATATATGTATATATACATTATACTTGCAGGGAAAGGAAAAAGGTTATTTTCCAATACCAGATTGTCTTAAAATAGACAAATCTTACTTATTGGATGCAGAAGAAATTTTAAAATATAAAAAAAAAATGAACATGGTGTTGATAGAGAGTTGAACTTTAAATAGTGCTCCTGAAGACTTCTGTTATCAAAAAGGGTAGATAAAGCCATAAAGGTCATTAGAAATGATTGTTATGACAGATGTAAGCCATTCTATCTCTTTCATCTCTATGTTCCAATTTATTTATAAGGTCTTTTTGATGCATTTCTCATCATTACCCTTCAGGAATTAATTGTTTTCGCTTTTTGATGTAGGCGATTTGATTGAAAGATTTGCCATCAGATAATGTCTCATGGAAAAACAATTAATTTCAGAAGTTTATGATAATAATTGCTTCTTATGAATTGCTTATATCTACCATGCTGTAAGCAATCCTTATGGCACTTAGACAAGTTAGAACAGATTTTTGAACATGAAATCCTTCCGTTCAATCAGAAAACCATTTGAGATTTAAGCCACTTCCCCCATTTTGATCTATTCTAGTTTATTTCTAGGGGCAAATATGACAAACAATGATCCTTTTCGAATAGTCATTGTTCCATCTTGGAACATTTTATTTTTATTTTATTTTTATTACTTCATGTGATTGTTTTATTAGAACAAGCAAGAAGCAATACATTATTTATCAACCTTAACATATATATACTGTATATTCAAATTTATTTCTAGGGTCACCTAAAAACCTCCTACTTGAATGTGTGATTTTATGATTGAATCCCTCATAAATGATCCTTTTCTTCTTTTTTCATCTATTCTATTTCATTTCTTGGGGCACTCTGATATTGATAACTAATTTCTTCTGAGTGATTGTGATTCCATATTGCATTAATATTGATGAAAAGTGATTTAGGCTGTCACTTTTTTGTGTGGAAGAAGCTTTGAGTAGGTAATAAATGATTACCCACTCAAATCCTGTTGATTACTTATCTTCTAAAATTATCTCTTTCTAGTTGATTTAAACAAAACCAATAGCTTCTGGGTGATTGTAATTCCATTCTGTATGAATAGTGATGAACAAGGGTTAAGGTTGTCACTTTTTTTAAAGGTAATGACAAAGTTTTGTTATGGGGTCATGAATTTGGTTCAAATGAACATATTCGAAACATATGCGATCCTATATTATTCAGTGATCGTTGTCGCGGTCGAAATCGACTCTAAAATTATGAAATTTTAAATAATAATCATTTTATGTTGAATAGCTCCCTCTCAAGGTCAAGATATTAATTAAGCTATAAAACTATGTTCATTGACTAGAATCAACCGATCAGATATTCCCGTTCGGAAATTACATACCACAACTTCATATTCTGAGATGTTTATGGTCGCAGCTACCATTGTACGGCTGTAGGAGCTTTTTGAAATTCATCAACATTTATCGGGAGCACCGATAAATCTTTATATTCAATTTTTCTCGAAAGCCGAAGTGTTTTAGGGTCTAAAATATACAGTGCTTTTAATTCATCCACAGGGGCATCCAAATATATCAAAAATTGTAAAGAATCACTATCCACCAATTTTTCAAAATTTCCCAAAACTTTGTAATACCTTTGAAAGAAGCTTTGAGTAAGTAATAAATGATTACACACTCAAATCCTGTTTATCACTTATCTTCTAAAAATGCCTCCTTTCATTCGATTGGAACAAAAGAAACTCAATAGGTATATTATTAGTAAAAAAAATAAATAGTTGATTTATGAGAGCGAGCCATGTTTGTTCACAGACTTAAATAGAGGCATAAACGTATGTAAAAAAAATAAGGCAGGTTGAGGAGAGGTACATTTAACACTCTTATCCACACTGCCATCATCACCCCCCCCCCTCTCCTCCTCCTTCACAAGGTAGAGCCAAAGTAGTGAAGGATAACACTTTTCTTGCCATATCTTCCCAGGCTGTTGCACTTTAACTTTTATTTATTTCTGCCAATGTAAATTAATTTATTGCCGTTCTTCTTTATTTCTACAGCAGCTGCAAACATGACGGTGTGCAAGTTTTATCCTAATTGTAGTAACACAAAGTGTCCATTCGTCCACCCTGACCCAAAGGTAAGCACATGATTATATAATATACCAGTGACTTGGATACAAAGGCTGTTGGGGAGTGTGTTATCAAGTATGATGGGGTATTGTTATTGAGAAGTACATGTGCAATGTACATGTATGAGAGATCAAGATGGTCATTGTTTTGTTTTTTTAATCCAAAACTGGGCTTAGTAGAATAGAATTTAGAATAGAATATATCATTCATTGTCTTCTTTCACAACAAAAGAAGAAACTTTACATCCAGGTGAATCATATTACACTGTACATAAAATTACAGAACTTATACAACATTTATAATTAAAAAAAAACATTCATATCAAAATATCAAATGCATAAAAAGTATGAATAATACTGTAGTATCTAGGGCAATGGATTTGTGTAATACATCTGTATTAATGTACAGTATTGGTATACAAAGGTTTGTAATTTCCTTCTGTTAGGTTGTGTTGTTGTGTTTGGCTTACTAGCTGTCTTGGAGGAATTTATGAACTTATATTCTATCTGAAGATTTATTGACTGAATGTAAGAATGTTACTTCACTGTAATATGCAAAATGTGAACAAATATCAATAGAAAATATTAACAGTAAACCATGACTGTTGACTTCATGTGTGTATAAAATTTTAAAAGTAGATATTCTAAGAGAATCCCAAATATTGAGATAATCACATCAATAGAAAGCTTTTTACCCCATAATAACTCTAAATGGTGTCCAACTGACAAAAACAAGTGTTGAATGGTGAATTTATGCGAGTAACCCTCTACCAAACTATCTAAGTCTGAAACCCGGAAGTGCATGTAGAGTAGGGCCTCTATCCGTGACGTCACGAACGGGAGACGTGGGCTCATTGAGAGTCAATGGAAGTGATATCCCTACGTAAATGCTATCTGTCAGAGCTTAGATTTGTTGTTGTTAATGAGTATAATTGATGGATTTTCTGTTTTCATTTGAATGAAGAATAACGAAGCAACATTTTCTAGTCGTTCATTCCTTTTTATTTCCTCATATTTACCTATTTGGTAGAGATTTAAGACGAGTTTACTGGTTGGGAAACAAGGTTAATTAATGCACGTATGAATAGTCAGATGCATTATATTGTCATTAGATAATGTACAGGAGCAGTTTTCAAGATTTCAGATGATTTTATTTCTCATGCAAAACATAATACAAAAATAATTTTTTATAACAACAAATATGCAATGTAACAATAAATATATTGGAAATAGCACGAGAAAAGAGGAACTAACTTGAAGCAGAGCTTGTTGAAGTGTTAGTTCCTCAGATGCAGATTTTATAATAAAACATGAA
>BEXV01004726.1:13265-24102 GCA_003118195.1 Hemicentrotus pulcherrimus | reverse complement strand
TACCGAAGTTGTTACAGAACTAACCACAAGGGATTCTACTTCTTTCTCAACTGACTCTACCGATATTACAACAGGAAAACTTGACAGCTCTTCATCAGATTCCACAATGGAAACTATAGTTGGGACAACTTTTGTTGATTCTACTAGTGAAGTTGTTACAGATCTAACTACAGATGAAACTTCATCTTTATCTGACTCTACTGATTATACTACAGGGACGCGTGACACCTCTTTATCAGTATCAACATTGGAAACTATAGTGAAGACAACTTTTGTAGATTCTTCTACCGAAGTTGTTACAGAACTAACCACAAGGGATTCTACTTCTTTCTCAACTGACTCTACCGATATTACAACAGGAGAACTTGACAGCTCTTCATCAGATTCCACAATGGAAACTATAGTGGGGACAACTTTTGTAGATTCTACTACTGAAGTTGTTACAGAACTAACTACAGAGGAAGCTACATTAATATCTACTGGCTTTACTGATAATACATTAGTGACGCTTGACACTACTTCGTTAGATCCAACAACGGAAGCTTTAGTGGAAACAACATTTGTAGATTCTACTACGGAATTTATTTCAGAACTTACCGCAAAGGATTCTACAACTTTCTCAACTGACTCTACTGATATAATATCAGGGACACTTGACCCCTCTTCATCAGTGTCAACATTGGAAACTATAGTTGGGACAACTTTTGTGGATTCCACTACATATGTTGTTACAGGTTTAACTACAGAGGTAGCTACATCTAAATCGACTGGCTCTACTGATATTAATACAGAGACACTTGTCAATACAACACCGGATCTAACAAAGCAAACTATAGTGGAAACTACATTTGCGGATTCTACTACAGAAGTATTTACAGAAATAACTACAGGGGAAGCGTCATCTTTCTCAACTGACTCTACTGGTATTATAACAGGGACACTTGACCCCTCTTCATCAGAAACCACAATGGAAACTACCGTTGAAACAACATTTGTAGATTCTTCTACAGAAGTTGTTACAGAACTAACCACAAAGGATTCTACATCTTTCTCATCTGACTTTACTGATATTATAACAGGAACACTTGACCCCTCTTCATCAGTATCAACATTGGAAACTATAGTTGGGACAACTTTTGTAGATTCTTATACCGCAGTTGTTTCAAAACTTACTACAGGGGAAGCATCATCTATATCTATTTCATCTCCTGATATAACTACAGGGTCGTTTGGCACTACTTCATTGGATCCAACAACGGAAGCTTTAGTTGAAACAACATTTGTAGATTCTACTACGGAATTTGTTTCAGAACTTACTACAGGGGAAGCATCATCTATATCTAGTTCATCTCCTGATATAACTACAGGGTCATTTGGCACTACTTCATTGGATCTTTCAATGGAAACTTTAGTGGGGACAACTTTTGTAGATTCCACTACAGATGTTGTTACAGGATTAACTACAGAGGTAGCTACATCTAAACCGACTGGCTCTACTAATATTAATACAGGGACACTTGACAATACAACACCGGATCTAACAATGCAAACTATAGTGAAAACTACATTTGACCCCTCTTCATCAGAAACCACAATTGAAACTACCGTTGAAACAACATTTGTAGATTCTTCTACAGAAGTTGTTACAGAACTAACGACAAAGGATTCTACATCTTTCTCATCTGACTCTACTGATATTATAACAGGAACACTTGACCCCTCTTCATCATTATCAACATTGGAAACTATACTTAGGACAACTTTTGTAGATTCTTTTACCGAAGTTGTTACAGAACTAACCACAAGGGATTCTACTTCTTTCTCAACTGACTCTTCCGATATTACAACAGGAAAACTTGACAGCTCTTCATCAGATTCCACAATGGAAACTATAGTGGGGACAACTTTTGTTGATTCTTCTACAGATGTTGTAACAGGATTAACTACAGAGGCAGCTACATCTACATCGACTGGCTCTACTGATATAAATACAGGGACACTTGACCCCTCTTTATCAGTATCAACATTGAAAACTATAGTGGGGACAACTTTTGAAGATTCCACTACAGATGTCGTTACATTATTAACTGCAGAGGTAGCTACATCTACATCGACTGGCTCTACTGATATTAATACAGGGACACTTGACCCCTCTTCATCAGTATCAACATTGAAAACTATAGTGGGGACAAGTTTTGTAGATTCTTCTACAGATGTTGTTACAGGATTAACTACAGAAGTAGCTACATCTATATCGACTGGCTCTACTGATATTAATACAGGGACACTTGACAGCTCTTTATCAGTTTCCACAAAGGAAAAAATAGTTGGGACAACTTTTGTAGATTCTTCTACAGAAGTTGTTACAGAACTAACCACGAGGGATTCTACATATTTCTCAACTGACTCTACTGATATTACAACAGGAAAACTTGACAGCTCTTCATCAGATCCTGAAATGAAAACTATAGTGGGGACAACTTTTGTTGATTTCACTTCTGACGTTTTTACAGAACTAACAACAAGGGATTCTACATCTTTCCCAACTGACTCTACCGATATTACAACAGGAAAATTTGACATCTCTTCATCAGATTCCGCAATGGAAACGATAGTGGGGACAACTTTTGTTGATTTTACTACTGAAGTTGTAACAGAACTAACTACAGAGGAAACTACATCTATATCTGGCTCTACTGATATTACAACAGGGATGCGTGACACTTCTTCCATAGATGCAACATTGGAAACTATAATGGAAACAACATTTGCAGATTCTACCACGGAATTTCTTTCAGAACTAACCAGAAAGGATTCTACTTCCTTTTCAATTGACTCTACTGATATTACAACAGGGACACTAGACTTCTCTTCATCAGATTCCACAACGGAAAATTTCGTTGAAACTACATTTGCAGATTCTACTACTGAAGTTGGTACAGAACTAACTACAGAGGAAGCTACATCAATATCAACTGGCTTTACTGATATTACAACAATGACGCCTGATACGACGATCACAACAACCGAAGGAACCACTGATACGACGATCACAACAACCGAAGGAACCACAGAAACGATGATCACAACAACCAAAGGAACCACAGATACGACGATCACAACAACCGAAGGAACCAAAGAAACGACGATCACAACAACCGAAGGAACCACTGAAACGACGATCGAAATAACTGAAGGAACCACAGAAACGACGATTGAAACCACCAAAGGAACCACAGATACGAATATTGCTACAACCCAAGGAACCACAGAAGGAGTTTCTTCCTCTCAGTCTACATTTCTACGAAGTAAGATATAAAGATCATGAATTGATAAGCCTAGAATGTTTGAATAGCTGTCATAAGGTGATCAACTTTCCTCATTGAGCCTTATATGAATATCATCAAATTCGTTTCTAACAACCTTTTAAAATATTTATCCCTCTATTTTGAAAAAAAAAAGGTGAGTTAAAGTTTGACACAAAACGAGTATAGTAAATGATATTTCAACATTTTTGCAGCGCATAATGAAAATTTCAATGTTCAGGTTATCCAGGCACGGTGCGCAGTTCTACCGACAACACATGTATAGGTAAACTTTACTAACTTATACTTTCTCTTTTACACGGTCAATCATTCAGGCCATTCAATGTCTCGGTCAACAAACGATAGATCAAATTAGATAAACATTACATGATAAAAATGGTTTTTTAAATGCTAACAATAATATTGGAAATGTAACCCTATATTGGGTCAGCTGTTCCATAGAGAATGGGTGCACGTATGGGAGAGCAGAGTGTAAATTCAAGAAAACTTCATATGAAGAGGGACGATGCCTAGGATTCTCACAGTTGTTGTGCTTGATGTAGTGAGCAACTTCAATGTAGTCCAACTGCGTTATTTGAAGGTTCTGTAAGAACTGCCATTCAACTTATCCGTGAATCGAAATATTGCCACTCATTAGCTAATGCAGTTTAGGAAAACTTTGAGCACATGTAATATCGTTGCATCCCTATC
Organism: Hemicentrotus pulcherrimus; assembly: GCA_003118195.1. NCBI lineage: Eukaryota > Metazoa > Echinodermata > Echinoidea > Camarodonta > Strongylocentrotidae > Hemicentrotus > Hemicentrotus pulcherrimus. The sequence continues at coordinate 20,086 of BEXV01004726.1, read as the reverse complement.
CTGTCTGGTAAAGCATAATTATCTTGGAATTTTCAGAAATATTGTTGATACTAGATATAAAAATAACATGATAATATAAACATTTCGAGAACTGAATGACATTTCTTCACTTTTTGATATCATGCCCACTCTATACATACTTAAAATTCATAATTGCTGTACGAACGAAATGCTTGCGTAATGCGGTGGTCACATCCCGCCGTACTTGCAAGCGCATGATGTATACGTGCAAAAACGTGGGCAAAATTTGGGCATCGGTACGTGGTGAGTACCGCCTCCGTATGGATTTGGGAGCACGCAGAGACACCGTAGCACTTTTAGTGCAAGAGGAACTTTCGCTGCGTTCGGGCTACCGAAACACCCCAGTGCTTGTGACGTGCGATCCCGGTACTCCCTCCCTGCATTCGCCACTCCCTCCCTACGTTTTCAGAAAAAAACCGTAAAACCGTACGGACTAAAAACACGCACGGTCGGTTGTGACAACGGTTAAGGAAAAATATATGTTACCGAGTTTCGGTGGATCTTTCCGTAGTTGGCTAGTATGTTAAATTGTATCTATGTGTATTAAAGCGTGCTCGTGGGTGTGAAAAATGTTTCACTGCCAAATTGGATAATCTTTGCAGAATGCATTATGCAATTTAATATATCTTTATAGAATCGTTACAACTTTTAACTATTAACCGTTTCAGTTTTCTTTTTATTCAACAGCGTCGTGTAACAACACATGTGACTACCTCACAGAAACATGTGAAGAAGGAGAGTGCAGATGTAGACCGGGCACACAGAGGGATTACTCCGGAACATGCACAAGTAAAACTACTTTGTTTGAAATATAATATTATCATAGTCTTAGTTTGCAGTAAAAATCAACATTAATATTAATGAGTGGTATACCAAGAAAATATCGTACCAAAGGTACTTGCTGATACTATGCCCTTGTCAAAGTGGGAACTGAGATGCTATGTAGGGTGGTCCTTAAACAATGCACTAGCACACCTTCAATATGTTATGGCAAATCTAAATGGTAGCAGTATTGGGGGAATATTTTCGGAATAAAGTTAGTACAAAATTTGCCAAAAAGCTGTAGACACAAGTTATTTGGAAGCTTCAGAATTGGTATCATGTCTGAGCTTTGGGCAAGCTGAAATGAACATAATAAAGGCCACAAACATCCTAGTCCACTTGAATTTTCCCTTTTAATGACTTGTTGAACACTGAATTGGTAATAAACAAATGAAATCAGCTAAATTTAACTAATTCCTTGCGCCACAACATGTTCCCCTAATAAAACAAAGTTTTATTTCCCGTCAACACGTTATCATTACGTTTAAAACCAGTGAATGTCACCAGACATTATTGAAAGTATGCTTGTTCGTTTTTTGACCGCCGAGTATAATCATGTCTTGCAATAATACTATATTTGCAGTCCTAGCAAGTTTAGCCCATTTTCCTTATTTAAAGGTGAACTAAATAACAACCAAACTGCTTATTCCCTACCCCTCTGCATGTCTCACTGTTACTGCTTTCAATAATTATGATAACAAATAAAGGTAAATAATATAATGACAACAATAGTAATACTACTTCTATTACTGCCAATAATGATCATAAAGATAATAATCATAATTGTAATTTCCAATCTGCCCGGTTTGAGATACCAACCGTGGGTCACTGTAAGTATGTAAGCAAGTTATGACCCAGTGATAGTAAGAGTTCAATAAATGCATTCATAAATAATTTCTCTGTGTGTTTTTAATATCCTCGTTTGTTACTTGCAGGAGTATGGACTTTCCGATTCAGAATAAGAATCTTTGAAATAAACGGAGTTGATGCTACATTTGACAGCAGTTACCTAACCTCCTCTAGTAGTAGCTACATCGTCTTATCCGCACTGATTCATCAATGCGTAAGTAACTTAACTTTTTGCCCGTACATGTCTGCGCTGCAATTCTGGTCCGAGGCCAATTCCAGCAATTCGTATGTACTTCTTACGATTCCCTGTGGTTACCTTGCACCCTTACAAATACTCCCTAACCTGCAAGAACCCTTGCACTCGAAATCAACGTACCTTGCCACTGCTGTGCTATGTGTTACGGCTCCGTATGGCTGTATAGAGTACTTAAGTTGTGACGTCATAAAAATCTATTTTTAGAATTTCTCAATTTTCTATCTGAATCAATATATTTCCCATAGGAACTCAGTGTTATATCCTCTGGCTCCTGATAGAGCCAGAGCATATAACACTGAGTTCCCATAAGCAAACTTTTTATTCAGATGGTCATATCTCCCGCCAAAACTTAACATATTCAATTGGTTTTCGACATTTGGACATTATTTTTGATGCTCTTTCGGAAAATGAAGAAAAAAATGAGAAATTTTAAAAATAGATTAGGTGCACAGAAGGGCACGGCCAGTTGTGACTATGGCAACGGGCTAGCCAAAGTACCTTCAAAACTTTATCGAAAAAAAGGATCTCCGTAATGAAGATGATGATGATGGTGATGATGGTAGCTTTATGGGCATTCGTGTGGCTAGCTCTATATACAATGTCAGAATGTCTCAACAGTTAAAGCTCTTAATCTAAAGGAGACATAACATTTGTTAGATGTAACCATGGTCACTGTGTAAAATTCAACTTTTCTCTCTTTAGATGTTCAACCTGTTTCACCCTATCACTCGGAGCGTCGTAACAACGACGATTGTTTCCTTTTCAGAAGGGAGTATATGGGCTGAATATGATGTGCATTTAAACGCATCTTCAACCGCATCCAGTCTGGAGAACATGCTGCTATCAGAGATACAAGATAATAGCTACTTTCTCTTTGCAGACAACAACGCAAATCTGACACTTAGCCCAAGTGAAGACGATGTTAGTGTGAATAGTGAGTTATACAGAAAGAAAACCTGTTTATAACGACCAAATGTCCATGAATATCATCTGTTTAAAGGGAAAGACGAGTTATGGTCATGCGATTGCATTGTGAAAGAAACGTTGTGGAATCGATCAGAAAAGGTTGATCATCTAGCATCTAGCATCTGCAAGGTTGTGGATTCATCAAAATGATAAGAAATTTGGCCCATTCTTAGTAAAGTTACAAGCACTATACATAGACAGATGTATATGGACTACCCTATATCTCTCACAGACCATGAGAGATACACATTTACCAAATATATGAATTAGTTGGCGGTTTCCCGGCAATTTTTTTATCATCATGTATTAGGCAAAACATATTCTTTCACATGATTGCTAATGAGTGCTTATATTTCATTTTTTGAAATTGGGGCGTTTCCAATACTGGTCTTTACCTTTAATAATAAAGTCTATCTACCTAAAAGAGATTGCTTTTTCTGTGTTACCTTTGAATCTTGATATAATATTGAGGCAATATACGAAAGTAATCTGTATATAAAGACAACCTGCCAAAGAAGACAACTGTTTTGACTGCCCTCAGCGGTCATTATTAACAGGTTACGTTGTAAATAGCTTAATAGCGGAAATTCATACCAAGCTGCTTACTAAAATAATTTTCAAAACTGCTTGCTCACCTTCACTCCATGGGTGATGGGCGCAATGCTTTTCCTGCATTGATGTGTGCTTCTTCCTCCTAACCCAGGACACTGAATGGTAGACCTACCTAACTTTGCCAGGGAAAGAATCCCAGGGGCTTGGGGAAGAGCGCTATGGTACTAAATGATATAAGCAGGGCTTGTATTATGAAAGCATTTGTACGCATAATAATAATGATAACATTCTGCGTTATTATACCGCTTAATACATCAACGATGTCTTTAAGCGCTTTACAGATATTAGGATCGTACTATTCGGACACCATGTGCAGACACGACTATTAGTGATTATTCAATGATGCGATGTTATGTTTTATCAAACAGCAATCGACGAATGCTTGCTCGGGGAGGATGACTGTTCCGACAATGCAGAATGTATTGATCTGGACGATTCCGGGGGTTTTAACTGTACATGTAATAATGGATATAATGACCTCATGCCCCAGCTACCGGGCAGATTATGCTCTCTGAGTAAGTAGCAAGATAAATGACTTAATCTTCTTTTTCTAAATTGATCGCAAAGATGTTTAAGAAATATTCCCCTTATTTGACTAAACTTAAATTAATGTTTACAATAAAACGTTGAATTGATTTAAGCAATGCTGGCATGATAGTCTGCACGATGGTCTGCAGACTGCAGTATCTTCAGGTCGAGACAAGACAACCTGACAAGACACGAAATCAACATAAGGGCCTTTTTGATACTCCATTATAATTTCCATATGATGTAACATGTCTTCTTCATGTTCACACATTTTTAGAATGTGCCACACGAGGCTGTTGCAGTTAGTTTGTTCAACAAAAACAAAAATGAAAAAGGAAACAATCAATGTCGCATTATGACATGAATATGTATATGTCTAAACAAAAAAGAGAACTCATATATACAGCAGCAATATCAAACGATGAAGGATTCATCTTGCTGTTCTTAGTTTGTAACGCACTCTAAAAAAAAAAAAATTACCATTGATAGTCAATTTCATATCTGCTTATCATTTGCTGTTATTGTTTCTGCAGTTGTTACAAACGATACCGTGAATACGACCGGCTATACCACTACACCATACAGCACCACCGTCTCGGACCCAGGCTCCAGTCAAGGCGGTAAGATTCATTTTCAAAGCTCTTTCATCGATGTGTATACATGCTGTGATGAAGAAAGAAAGTGAGTGAATCAGAAAGTGAGAAAGAGAGAGGGGGAGTGAGAAAGAGAGAGGGGGAGAGAGACAGAGAAAAAACAGAGGGGCAGACGAATAAAGGGATGAATAGAGACAGGGAGACCGAGAGAGGGAGAGAGAGAGAGAGAGAGGGTGAAGAAGAGATAAAGAATAAGGCATTTGTTTTCTATAATTCGGAAGCTTAATGATACATGGCCATTATTGTAAGGGCGCCATCCAGAGCCCTTCTGAATGAAGTCTTTTAATAAATGATAGCTAAATATGTAATACGGAGGTCAAAAGCCATAGGCAGAGTGTAGAACAGAATTAAAAGTAACAACCATGAACAACAACACAAATATTGAAAAAATTATTAAAAGGAACTTGTAGTATGATTTACTCGAATTATCGAATTATCTAATGTTACAAACATCAGTGTTTTTAATTGAATTGAATTTCAACATACTAATCAGATTACACTTTAGCGATAAAACATAACCAAAACACAATATATATATATTTTTTTGAGGGGGGGGGGTGTATGATTAAAACCCCCAGAAAGGCCCCGTAAATGGCGTTTTTACTTTTATGTTTTAAGCTTAACTATAGCAAAGCCTGAAAAAAAAGTTTCCTAACAGTTTTTATACATTAAAGAAGAAAAAACGTAATTTTCATTAAAATGCGCTTTCCTGATATAGACGCCGAATATACAGAAGAAAAAATATAATAACGTAAACCCCCACACAAAAGCATATCTGTATGAATATCTTCGATACACATATTCCAATAAAGTTTGATGGATTTACACATTTCCTAATAAGTTAAGGAGATAGTAATACAAACGTGATGTTTATAGTATGAACAAAATAATGTTCGTGCAATTTGTCGCTTTTCACAAGTCCGACTGAGTCTGCATGCCGATAGAATCAAAAGTGTGAAATACGAAGTCCACGCATTCGCATATTTTCTTTAAGGGAGTTACTTTGAAGATAAAAAAATATTTGTTTATCATTCCTTGACAAAAAACGTGTAAGATTACCACTCAAATAATCCCTTTTTTAGTCTCCTTTCTTTGATGTTGATGTTTGAATAATGGAATTGATTATACGTTATTTGTATATAAATAATTGCTTTGTTGGACCTATCTTCAGTTGTAGATGTTCCCAATATTATGACTCTTGCGAATTCGTCACACACCTGTAGACATTTCTTGAACTAGTAATATATGATTTTACATTAATTACTAAATCAAATTATTTGTTTTAACCCTAACCATGAAAAGGTTCACGTTTATTTAAATCACGAGCTCTCGCTTTAAACCTGATTCAAATATCTTCGCCTTTTTGACTTCCACAAACCATTATATGAGGCCGTATTTATTGCCATCTTTAAAGATTTTTTGAAGACCGACTCGTCTTTAGAATCCCCTAGCATGCTTGAAACATATTTTATATTTTGTGACCGTAAAAGTGTCGTTTATATATTTATTCATGTTCCTATGTATGCATATAGATACATACTGTTTTAACCACAGCACAGTAGAGTAACCAAGTGTTCAATACACACTCATTTTTTATAATGCATGATGAGAACTTTGTGTAAATTCATTTTCATAAATCAAAGCTTACGATTAGAAGTAGTGGCTTTTTCTACGAGACATGTCAATAAGTAACAGTAGTAATAATAGCACTAGCAGTAGTTCAGTATTAATAGTAGTAGTAGTAATAGTAGTGGTGGTGGTGGTAGTAGAAGTAGTAATAGAAGTATAAGTAATACGGAGGCGAGTTGGCTCAGTCGGTAAAGCGTCCGTCTGTCGAACCAAAGATCCCGGGTTCGACTCCCACCCAAGCGGATGACTGAAGTCTGAACTGGTAGCTGTGGTTGTAGTATTAAAGAGTAGTAGTACTTTTGGCGGTGTTAGTAGTTAATAGGAGACTGAACTGGTAGCAGTGGTTGTAGTATTAAACAGTAGTAGTAGTTTTGGCGGTGTTAGTAGTTAATAGGATTAGTAGTACTACTACTACTACTAACGTTACTACTTCTATTGTTAGTACCACCACTACTACTATTTTTAATACTTATATTATTATTATT
>BEXV01004725.1:10873-22194 GCA_003118195.1 Hemicentrotus pulcherrimus | reverse complement strand
CCTCCCACGCCCCCTCCCCCTCCCCCTCCCACACCGTTCAGTAGTTCTGGCTACGACAGTAGTTAAAAGAAGTCAGGTACTAGTCATGTGACTAAATTCGGAAAACTGTACAAAGGAAACAATTGAAAAGTCTGATTGTGTAGTTGACATAATTATACCTTGAGGTATTTGAATGACCTAAATGAAAAGGTATTGAAATAGAAATGGAAATTAAAAATAAGTATTTTATTGTTTATTTATTCTTTAGAAATTCGCCCGGCACTAACGTCCTTTGAATAGAGGTTTGTCTTCAATTGCCACTCTTCACCAGGGTGTAAAATGGGTACCCAGTAAGATGCGAAAGTTAATGTAGTATGCTCAGCATTGTGAGCGTCTGTAAAATTTCGCATGGGAGAGGAGGAAGTGCATACATTGTGTACGGGCAAGCCTGTATTCGATGACTGGTGTGATCATATATCTGTCAGGCGCGTAAAGACATCGTTAACGGGAAGTATTATTAACTGTTATCATAATTAATATTACTTTATTCTTGTGCATTTAACTGGTGATGAATCTCTCTCAATAGAAAACAAAATCTTTCTTGCAAGCCACTCCTCATGATAAAATATTTATCAAAGGGTTTTTATAAACGGTGAAAAGAAAATACTGGTTGCAAAAATAAGAAATGAAAAGTGGGATCACTCTGGTATCTTGGTGAAAGCTATTGACTATCATAAAAGAGGTCCTTGGTTTTGATCCTTCATTGTATGATACGTGTTTACATCCGTGTACAAGGATTTTTATTGACATTTGTCCCTCTCGGCAAATGGACATACCTGCAATACTGGTGTGATAATGATTACAGGGGCCGTTATAATTATGATCAAGTGACATTAAAACAATGCTGCTCACCGTAGTTATAACTCTGCAGCGCATAGCTGTAGCCATAATTAAATCCGTATCCGTAACCATAGCCGTAGTAGGGATAGTTGCATCGAGTAAACCTTCGATCGATCCTGGCCTGCCAGCGGGTGCAAGGACATGGCTGTGCCCAAGGTGCGTACGATATCCTTGAGAGATCATCCAGGTACCAATCTTGACAGTAACGGCGCGGGTTTACGTACCAGTAAGGATTTGCGTCAAGACGATAGATGTCTCTCCCCTGTACGAATGAGCAAGACATGGTTTGAACGACGGCGTGATCCATGTTATTATAATTATGTTCATGATTATTATCTTGGTTGTATCTTATAGCAGGGCTCTTGTCATTTGTAATAAGTTTCAATAATTTGTTATGATTTGGGGGACTGACGTAATAGCGGCCATGAAATAACGACATTCCTAATTATATTCAGGGAAATCCCTCTTGTATATTTTATTTGCATTGGGATTGTACAGAGCACGAACAAGGGATAATTTTACTATTGATTTTGAGAGAGTTAGAACATTTATTATTTGGAGTAGTATAGTAATTTCGCAATTCGCTTTTTCCACCGATCATTGGTATTTCTGGGATCAATATCTAATTTTTTAATTTTGGGATAGCAACGAGCGCGCAAGCTAAGTCCCCAGCATGAAGTTTCTTGAGTGAAGCCGGTATGGTGTGCAAATTTAGCCATCGTCAAAGTTCTGGCGCGGCGTGCGCGTAGGATAGCGCATTGAGAAAAGCAGCTGGAAAAACATAGTTCTACAAATTGGCTGCTGAATATCCCCGTTTTCACCTGTTAAATGTGGAAGAATTGTTGAAATTTAACAAAGAAATTGACAGCAGAAACACGAGGAAACAGATCAGGTACGAACTTTCTACGTTTCAGGATTTTTGCAATGAAATAAAAGCCGATTCTGATGATGATCTTGTTGATAATGTACCAAGATAAGCCCTAGACCTCCTTCTCTCGCACTCGCAGTTTTAACTATTATGCTGGAGCTCAGAATCAAAACGGTGAATACTACAGCAAGAAAACAATGAAGGCTTTGTAATAGTTTCTTTGTAAAAGTGAGCTGCTCATGAGGGATATAAAACAGATATACAATGGCTTTCTTGGCTCTAGCAAACCATGACCATTCAGAGGCATAAATATTAGGCAAGCCTCTGTTATAGTAAATTTGATATAAATTTGCTCTCAGGAAAGTTACTATTTATGCTTCTTCTTTAGCTCATAGTTTTTGCTAGACTCTCGAAAGGTATTGTATATTTGTATAATATAAATTTATGAGACCAGTGTAATTCTAATATCAGAGCGATAGCTTACCTAGCGCATATGGTGATTCTACTTTCTACCTAACAATGTTTATTCATATCTCATGATTTTAGATAAGACACATAATTACCGTCTGTCCTATAACTTCATATATTATTTCGTCTGTCATCCCTCTCGACTCCCGATATCAACAAATAACACAATACACTTCAATTATTGTGGAATAGCCTGATAATGACTAGAAATATCGTCCAAACATAACGATATTACAAACTTATTCAAGTTAGTAGTCCTTACAGTTAGCTTTATGATAGATTACGTGTCGTATAGCGAGGCTGTTTTTATTGTACAAATTTTTTACTGTCTAATTACTCATGATGTATTTTGTTAGGTATTAAGGGACGTGACAGCCGTCCTGATATGACGATATACCTAACTACATGTATATTCAAGGAAACAGTCCTTACGGTGAGACCGGTGTTGCCAATCCTGAGATCGGGGCGATAGCTTGTGTAACGTATAGCAGGATAGTTTCCCTGGTAGATATTCAGTCTATCATGCTTGATGTTGTAACCAATCCTAGCAGGTGTCGCCTTAGAGTATGGATCCCACTGAAAGCTTCCTTGCTGATACATCGTCAAGACACCACTTCTTCTGCCGTCACTAAAGAGAATTGCTTGGTAGGTATTGGTCTGAAAGGGGGAGAGTGTACATAAGGTTGCATCATTATTAATACTGCCCTTTCTGCGGGTCCTGTTATTCCCCCAGCATTTTCAGATAAAAATTAAATACATGTAGAAAGAAGGATACAAATGTGTTAAAAAAACGTTATCTGAGGATGTAAGAAAAGAGCAACCTAGGCAATAATTGGACCCGGGACCTCTAGTATGATTTTTTTTTTCTTTTTAACAATATACCACGATGATCCAAGCAGGAAAGAAACTCGGAACAGATTGCAATTGATCTAGATAGGAGGACAAGGGGGAGGGATTGGCGAGGGAGGGGGTGTGGTTATCAGACGGAAAGGAGAGGGAGTAATTCGAATCTGCCCTCTATGTTGGATACGCCGACGAGTTAGTGAAATTCACCTCTTGTCCTGCGATCCTTGATCCTGGAGTCTGCACGTCAACCCACGTGACCTTAAGAATGAAGTTGATTCCATTGATGAACTGGGAGGACTCTAATCCTGCCGGAAGTGACAGAGCTCCATACAGTCTTTCTTTCACTGCTGCAAGCAGAGCAGCTGAGTTCCCATACTAGTAAAACAAAATATCATAATAGTAATAATGACGATGCTGATAATAATAATAATATCTGATAGTAAATGATAACAATGATAGTATGATGATTAAAACAACAATAATAATAATAGTTTTAAAACAATAATTATAACAATATAAATACCTCATATTAATCCTGGATCTTTTACAAATGGAGACGTCCCACTTCGTGCATTTTAGAATAATCACTGCCGAAGTTGATTGATGTGCTTCATGAATTGGCTTGTCCTCTTGAGTATAATATTTACCATGGTGTATCAGAGAATGCGTACAAACCAACTTGATGGGTTTTAAAATGTTGGTTGAAATGACCCTTATCTGCCTATTCGCAGATTGTATTTACGAACTGGCTAATACCTTAGTACGAACAAGACATTACATTACATCAAATGGGAAATAAATGATTGGTTTACAGTCGGTTTGGAGGTGGGATGAAAGTAAACAAATGCTCACCTGGTAGTAGATCTTAGGGTTACCCTGGTAGAGGTCAACCGGGGCACCAAATACCGCAATGGCAGGGTCTGCATAGAACTGATCGAAGTTGCTAAACGTAGACGGGTTGATGTATTTTTAAAGCGAATAACTTTGTGGGTAGTTTGTCGAAAAATGGATCATTCCTGTTGATGTGATCTGTACGAGTAAGGTAAAGAGAAAACATATCTTGTATTCAAGTGGGTGACATCAAGATTATGCTCTTCATTAACAACAACTAAAGAAGATGTACACAAAGAGTAGGAGAAAATGCTTAGAAAAAAAAGAAGACTTCTTTTCTCTCGATGATAGCAGTTTTATGCATATAACCTTGGTCACACCATTAAACCGATCCCGTATTGACTCCGAACTGATCGTGTTTTGGCCATTTATAGCAATGCAATATTTTGTTTGTTCCGTTGTCAGTGTGACTGAGGTATAAATAAGAACTGAATTGTGGGATTAACCGCACTTTTCTAACAAAGCTCTTTGCTACAGAGGCCTTACTGTAAGTAAGCCCATGGATAAATGTCTTAATCTCTAAAAAAAGACTTTACAATTATCTTTCTGAATAAGATGGTTAATGTAAAGCACTACATTTACATAATATGTAAACGTAGTGCTTTACATTAATATTAATTAGAACTTAGGAATACAAAATAAAAGAATGAAGCAGCATTGAATAGCTAAAATAATAATGAAAGAGGTTGATGATAAAAAATATTGATTTTTGTTTACGCAGGAAAGCCTCATAAGCATCGATGCTAATATTCATGAGGGCCCTGCAAGTATGATTAAAACAAGCAATTGCCACATGGGTTGGAAGTACCAAATGTCTTGCCAAAGGATGCTAGTGCCGGGACTGGATACAAACCCTCAACTCTTGGATTTCAGAGTCAAGCGAATGAACCACTACACCAGGAGATATCGATATTGAATGCTGAATGTAATACTTACAGTGATGTAGGTGTATAGCCGGCCGGAGCTGATAGGAAACCCCGTATCAACTCTTATAGTGAACCAAGCCAGAAAGCTGTATTGTTAGTAACTCAGTGACCGGTCCAATCCAGAGCCGTAGTCAATGTAGATACGTTCTAAACAATGCATTAAAACAAAACATTTGAATATGTTTATAAATATATAATTGATAATACTACTATTAATAATAATAACAATAATGATCATAATAATGACAATAATTACCATTATAATGATAACAACATGAATCGGCAGTACAAACGCCTAAACATGTGAAAATTGATATCAGAAGGCAATGAATTTGATAAAGATGACGAGAAAAAAAAACACCCATTTTGACAGATTAATCTTTACTTGATGGATTACAGAAAAAATAAGTCAAAAGTGGTATCTCCAATTTGATTAACAGTGGTGATGAGGGAAGAGTTACCTCATTTGTGGAACTGTCAGTCAATAAATCCAACCAAGCTATGGACTGAATCAGAAAAATCTGAACTGATTTTATTATTTACTTTATAAATCTATGTATCTACCTATTATTTGCTAGTTTATGCAAACTACGCCACCTTCGAGAACACTCTAAAAAGTCACAATCGCGCATGCGCCGACCCCCATACATCGCCTTCACGTGTGCATCGCATGCCCGCCATTCATCGTCTTTCACGAGCCTCGAAAGACATAGCTTCGGACATGTTGCCCGCAAGCAGAGGGGACGGAGGGAGGGACATATGTAGATACATAGATTTATATAGTAAATAATAAAATCAGTTCTGATTTTTCTGATTTACCACAATAAATTAATGTATATCTACCTATTACTTGCTAGACTAGCACACAAATGGACCGGGAGGCATATCCCGAAGAAGAAGTAGATTACTGGGGAACAAAGGGAACAAAAGCAGCCGAAACCGCCTGCAGGGACGCAGATGCAAACAACAGCACTACACCTCCCCAGAGGTGACGTCCCAGCAGACAAAAAGATGTCAGGGAATAAGGAGACCGCCAAAACGCGGCCTTCAAAAAGTCAACCAAACCCACTCCCTGAAACAAATGCCCGTGAAGTACCAATGCATCTGGAATCATGGGCACTGGCCCTGCCCTCTGCGAACAGGGCTTCAGGACCCGCGGATTGAATAGTGTCCACTATCCATCTGGAGATGGAATAACAACACGCAGAAGAAAGGAACTCCTGCGAAATGAGGAACAACTGGACATCATTTCGATGAACCTCAGTCCTATTTTAACCTTAGTCCTAACTAAATAACACATAAGTACCCTAATGGGGCACCAGGCCTTGTCCTGAGCGACTGAGAAGTCCAAAAGAGGACTGAGGAATAACCTCCATCGGTCCGGAGGAAGGTCGTGGGACCAACCGAACACCCCACCTTATATGGCAGGGGGAGGCAGATAGCGCATGGAACGTACCCCTCCACTGTCCAGAAACTATTGCCATATGGAAAAATTTGTTTTTAGGCCTTCGACAAAGGCTCAAAAGAGGCTGTGCCAAAACCTTCTGGATAGCCAGCCACTGCAGAAAGAACGCAGCAACATCAACAGGAGATAACCCCCAAGCTGTCCAAAAACCAGACATGAGAAGCGGCGAGGGCTGAACGGTAAGCACTAAAAGCGGACGGACTTTACCCTCAAAAGCACTAGCTAGGGTATTGAACCGATACCTTCCAAATACTAAGTGGTCGCTGTCCCACGAGACCACTTTGCCTCACCAAACAAATTAACCAAAATCCCGCTATAACACCTATCAAAATCTACGGGTGACACCCAGTGGTCTTCAGACCCAATGGAGCAGGGCTCCAAACGAGAGTTGTAAAGGGTCTTCGTGGAATCCCTACAACTATGAATCGTGAGCCTCTCCCAGAGAGCCCAGAAGTCCTATCGTACCCAACACCGGCCCAGCGGCCAGAGAGAGTATGCACCGCGGGCCGATGACGGAAAATCCCCGGACGAGACTGGGACAACAGGTCCAGTCTCAGCAGGAAAGGGGACAGAAACACGGAACTGAAGCCGGCCAGTCAGTTGCATAGGCTTCAATGAGTATGCACCACCATGCGATGACAGAAAATCCCCGATAGAGACTGGAACAGGCCCGGTTTCAGCGGGAGAGGGGATAGATGCCCACAGCAAAAGGGACAGAAACCAGCCAGAAACGACAGCTCGCCAGGAAGCCCGTTGCCACAAACATCAATGTCGGACTCTCATTACCATTCAAAAGAGCAAGGGAACTGTGTTAACCCTTTGCTTACGGGAACCTGGTGGTCCCTGTGTTAAGCCTATGGGACCTATACAATTCAGTAGTCAACAGGTTAAAACAGAAAGGAACATGCAAAAACACGGGGCAATTCACGACTCATGCAAGTTCTCCATGTGGTTTCGAACCAGGGACCTTAGATCTCAAGTCTAATGCTCTCCCAACTGAGATATTTTGGCTAGTTGTAAGAGATAAATCCCCCGAAAAAGGCGACACCACTGGTCAGCCCCATGACTAGGCTTCAATGAGACTATCACAGATGGCTAAGCGATCTGCGAGAAGAGTCACAGACATGGCCGTCATTTAGGAAAAACCCCAAACCCCAGAGGGGAAGGGTGAGTCCCGACCCAGCTACTCACTCCTCTCTTGGAGGTGTAGCAAAAGAAACTGGAGAAGAGAGCTTAACCATCACCAACGGGCAAAAAAGCCCGATGAGAAATGCCAACCACTGAACTGAGCCTCCCCGAGGCCGAACGCGGTAAGACGATCCCCAAACCAAAACGGGTACCGGCTTACACCAGATCTGCAAAACTGGGCCGCAGACCACCTGGATGAGACTAGGGTAAACCCTGTCGCCCACCAAGCTACTTAGACACTGCGCGAAGCCCAGTCTGAACGGTTGGAGAAGAGGCAAGCTAAGGTCTAAATATTTCCACAGCTCTCTCCGCCTAAATCACAGTCAGAGACTTGACATTAGAAGGCCACAATTATTATCATAACAATCCAAAACAATGTGCCCCCTTGCCAAAGCATCGGGTGACGAAGCTTGTACTAGGGCCTTGCAAAACTGGCAGGGTCAGCGAAATAGGCCCAGCATGGCCACCACGCCTCTCGGCATCAGAGGCTGCAAGAGCATGGTGCAAAAGGCTTACGTGTGGTCGACAACCTCCTGTCGTGTGGCCGATAACCTTCTGTCGGATGGCGAACTCAATTGAAACCCCACTGCAGATGCCGAAGACAACCGCGAGGGCAGGAACTACAGGCCCAAATCCCACCAACCGGTCGATGGCCCATGGTGGAAGGCCAACATCACCAGGCAACCCGGACCGAAAAGTTTTGTATGCCGGAGAAACAACACCCGCGAAATCTGAACGAACCCAAACTAGGTGTGACCAGGGCCGGCTCATTACCAACCTGGCACGGGAAGGGGCAGAAGCTGAGCCTCCGCCAGACCCAAAATGCCTTTCAGGGTTTTTTTTGGTGGCTTGTCTCCCCAGACACCAAACTCACCAGAAAACCACAGAGCCCAGCATGAGCGACTTGAGAACGCATCGACTGACGTAAAACCTAACTCGGCCTTGTCTACCTTGACCCTGACGGCAGCTGGACGTTAGAACACTTGCGCTTCTTACCTGCAGGTACGGGAGAAGAAGCGAGTATAGCGGCCATACTAGACTTCGTAAAACCGAAATAAAGTCAGTGTGACCGGGACCAACCCGCTCCACTGCGCCATATGCTCATCAATCAAGACCCGAGAGCCTCCGTGAGACCGGGATCTTTGCGTTTTACATTGGTGAGTCGTTGCATTGCAACAAAGCCCTAAGACACAAAGCTTGACCCAAAGGAGGAGCTAAGCGTGATTACTTCTACATAACTGACCCACCCTAGAGCCGCGCCCTGTTAACACTAGAACGGGAGGAGATCACCGGAGAAGGGAAGCCCTCCTTACACACAAGATACCGGACTGGTACACCCCCATTAGCGCTATTCTCGCGGAAGGAGATGGGAAGCCTTGGAGCACCTGGCACAACCAGAGTGAAGGCCTCCGGTAATGACGACTCAAAGAGAGTCTGTACGTCGACTGCCAAACCAAGAGCTTGAGATCCGCGCTGACTGAGAGTCACCCATCTACCGAGGTAAAACCGGCCTAGGCCCTGGACGCCCGTGTCCACAGACATGACAGAGCCGACCACGAAAAAGGAAGGCCTGAACCACCAGAAGTAGGCCGAGAGGGCTGGGTTACTACCCCACCAACTTTTCTCAGCAAAGAGCTCCAAATAATCGAGAGGCTCCGCCTGATCGATGGCAACGGAGAAGGGAAGGCGTCTAAACAAGGCCGAATCCCTCCTCCCAGCCGCACAGTAGGCCAGAATCGCCTCAAAGTGTGCCAAAATTCAAAATTGGCGAATGTGATTTTTAAATTTTTTTTCATTCGTGTGGGGAAGAAAACATTCTAAAGAATATTTTTCCACCCATATTTTAATATTTAGCGAGTTTTAAAAGTGTCATATACCCCAGCGAACATGGGAAAATCTATATGTTGCTCCAAAAATTGATAAAAGAGGCAACTTTACAATAGGTGTTGAGAATTTATGAAGGGAAAAGCAATCAACTTAAAACTGCGAGCACTTCTTGCCTATTGGTTACACAATTAAATACAATGACCAAATTTATGGAAGCTTCATTCTGGGAAAAATGAGCATTAAATTTCACAAAAAAAGGGGAAACAAGATGGAATTTTGACTGCGCGCAGTCGAAAATGATGCCTCCGCCATAGAGCAATTTTTAAAATTCAAGTTGATTGTAGTCCATCTNGTTGGAAAGTTGAAAGTTGGAGGAGGAACACGAGTACCAGGCTCCGTCGCATCCATCGCGAACCTGAATACAGACAAAGTAAACAAAGAGAAACACCAGACAAAAGAAGCGAGCGAGATTATCAAACTCCCCGCTTACCAATTTGTCCAACTAACAGTTTCAAATAAAATGCAAGTAAACAAAAAGAAGTGGCAGACAAAAGGAGCGAGCGAGATTCACAAACTCCCCGCTCCCCAAATTATCCAGCTAACAGTTTCAAATAAAATGTTTTTATATCAAACTAAATCCAAAGCATGCACGAAAAATGAATCCAACAATCACGACCAGAACAAAAGGCTGCACCGCTGAAGCAGTGAACCACGAAGCGAAACGAAACTAAGTTGGAACAAAGGCGATGAATAAATTACTCGCCACCCAACCAAGGGTCGAAACACCCAGACCCAACGCCCTACCAGCGGCGTAACAAAGTCTGTAAAGACGGTCGTGAAAAAGGAAATAGCGGTGCAGAAATGAAACTCAAATTTCCACAAAAATAAAAAAGTGACTAGGGAACCCGCCTTATAAATTTGACTGCAACTAATATGGGAACGGTATTCAAACGTAAAAGAGCAACACTTAACGCAAAAAAAGGACAAAATCCTAGATATTAAGTGACTCAGCTTTAATACGTAGTAACTCTCGGTGGGCGAGAATGAAAAGAGGATGTTTGGCGGGTGTGCGTGGCGCACGTGCATTATGGGAAGGCGATATACGGGGGGTTTGGGCATGCGCAAATGTGACTTTTAAAGAGTGTTCTAGAAGGTGGCGTAGTTTGGATAAACTAGCAAATAATAGGTAGATACATTGATTTATAGTGGTAAATTGGCGTACCCGTTCAGTTACGAATCCCCACCGGTTTCCCAGTAAACCGGTTGCGAATATCAGATAACCGCTGGATATTTGAAAATCGGGAGCCACTGCCGACCAGGCGTACGGATATATATTTTGATTGTCTCAAAAGCACCCGACCGTGACGGGAGCGTGAGAACAAGCAAGAGTGTACTACCATTGAGTGATGAAAGCGGCACGGGGTGCTGCGGATTCACTCGAGTAAACACTCGAGACTGACGGACAGTACCCTAGCGGGCAGGTAGGAAAGTCTCTTACGACTTCCTCCCGACGGGAGGAAGCCGGCCCCTGAGGATTCAAACTAGTCTCGAGGACTGCGGAATCGCTCAAGTTGTTGCACGTGTCACTAGCGGGAGCAAAGCCAGTGATCGGGTTCCGAGTGTCAGTGGCCGCAATGGCGACACTTTTCCCCCGGGTCCGAGTGTCAGTGGCTGCAATGGCGACACTCATCCCCAGAGCATGAACGTCAGAGGCCGGCAGACCAATGACGCCCTTCTCTATCGTGCGTTGGGGGCTAACGATCGGTAAACCGCTCACCCCCTTGCTGGGACCCCGGGTCCCAACAATGGCTGTCTTACCGAGCCTGACAGAGTCGAGCCGGTAATTATAAACGAGCCTGTCCGAGAGACGCTAGTAGCGCTCCCTAACCTATCTGCCGCCACACTGAATAAACGAGTGGTCGGCTTGACAAACACCCCTCCCGTAGCTGCACCAGCTGGAGGA
>BEXV01004717.1:3756-20143 GCA_003118195.1 Hemicentrotus pulcherrimus | reverse complement strand
TTTTGTTTGCTTATTGTTTTGTTGTGTTTTGTTATATGTTTTGTCAGAGTATTTTTGTTGCATGGGGGGGGGGGGGCGGAAGGCACTATGAATTTAACCAATAACAACAATTCTAACTGTCTTGTAAAGTTATGCATTTGACAAGGAGTTGTGCTGAGTTAAATACCGGTATATGTTTTTGTATTTTTTAACCATGTACGTGTAGGCACCTAGCTAGTAGGCTAGGGGTATGTTTAAATTTAAAAAATAGATAAATGAAAATATTGAAATAAATTTCATAAATATTTGAAAAGAGTAAGGTCAAACTGGGGAGAAAAAAAAAAGAAAATCAATTGAACAATTTTAGAGCAGCTGTTACATAGATTTGATTACATTTTCATTTTCTTTACTTTCACATTATAATGATTTCCAAGAATCCTATTTATATTAACCTCATCACTGCAGGGCAGGCAGCAAAACACATGATATATTCTTTTCCTTTGATATAGCAGAATAATAATAAAAAAGAACAACAACAAACTTAAAATGTCTTCTCCTTGATCCTTGATCAGCTGGCCTACAAGTATGCAGTCTCCTAATGTCATAAGTAGGAACTGCATGTATGATGAAAACTTCATTTCCATGAGGAAATTCAAAGTCGTTTTGAAATTATGTCGGACTTCCTTCACTTTCTTCCTGTTGTCCTTGTAAATGTCCTGGTGTAATATTTCAGGTATGAACGTATTCACTCTTATACTAGCTCATACACACTTTGTTACTACAAAATGTGTAATATATTGTATCCATAAGCCTACAGGTTTGCCAATAGATTAATATTTGCCAGGGGAAGGGGAGGGAGGAAATCAGTTTCTTATAAGTGAATGGGAAGCTTATCCAAATATGTAGTTATGAACAGTTAGTGAATGACATCATAGCCTCTTGAATGTATAGTGAAATTGCTTTGGCAGCAACCTGTATATTAAGACCACCTGTCACTGTATTTAATTTTGTAACTGATACATACTAAAGTAACCTGTGCATAACGACCCTTGCCTGTAAAGGCTACTTCTTTTGTCTCCCTTGAGTGGTCCATGTATACAGATTTCACTGTGTAACTAGAAAGTACTGAAAAACCCATATTTTATCAACTTTTTTTGTGATTTTCCTCTTCTATGATAGTATGAGACATTCCTTTATTACCAATAATGAACTTGGAAAGTGCCTTACTTCCTGCCCACTCACCTACCCTGTTGCTTTCAATAATATAAAACTAGGCTAGACTGGATCATTTCAATCAGGAAATTTGTTAAAGAATCAAAAATAATGTCTGGAATTATCTACAGATTGGAAGTAGGGATAGGATGTATAAATGCAATCCAATAGAGTACCGAAGCTGTGACGTCATACAAATCTATTTTCAGAATTTCTCAATTTTTTCTTCATTTGCCGAAAGAGCATAAAAAATAATGTCCAAATGTCGAAAACCAATTGAATATGTTAAGTATTGGCTGAGATATGAACATCTGAATAAATAGATTTCCTATAGGAACTCAGTGATATATTGCTCTGGCTCCTAATGTTATGAACCAGAGCAATATACACTGAGTTCCCATAGGCAATCTTTTTATTTAGATGGTCATATCTCAATTGGTTTTCAAAATTTTGACTTAATTTATGATGCTCTTTTGCAAAATGAAGAAAAAATTTAGAAATTCCCAAAATAGATTTTTGATGTTGTCACACTTCACCACTCTATAAGAAATATTATGTCCGAGATGACGAGTCTAAATGATGATTCTTTCAGACCTCTTTAATAATTGCAGATCAAGCATGCTACCTTTTACAGTGGGAGATCAGTGTTTTTTATACAGGAAATCTTGAGTCATAGTGTAGAAAGGAAGTCTACAATTAATCTGTCATGGAATGAGGTCTTACTCTGATATGGCTACATGTATGTAATCAAACACCATCTTAGTTTCCTGAATTGTGAATGTATCAATTTGTAGACTTCTTTATACCTGAAAAAGAAGATTTTGTCATCTGATATTTGCTTGACATACAAAAGAATAGATACATTACATTTATCTTGTAATACTGCTTTTGTTGAGATAGTTGAAAAAGAAATGTTATGATTATTGAAATGTATTCGGAGAAAAATCAACCATTAATTTAAGCTGGTTTGAATTAAAGCTGAGAAGTAGTTGAGTGAAAACTTGAGGAAATCAGTAAGGTTACTTTGATTATGGTCTTTACTAGTCATAACAAATTGGCAACTCTATAATTACTATGGGAGCAAAAATATCTCCTCTTTTTATCAATGATGCCTCACATGTAGCCTACATTGTGATAATGATGTTTCTAATCTTCTACCAGAGGCACGAGTAGGTATTGGGAATATATTCATTTGAAAAATGGAATTATGAGGTTTTTTAATCCAACTAATGGATATTTCTTTTAGTCATCTGCCTTTTAAAAGGTAACTTACGGTTTGAAATTGAATCCAAGTGTCATTTCAATTAATATTTTACTGCTTTACAAAATATATAAGATGCAGTTATGATTTCAGTAACAGTATGGAAAACAGAATGGTTCCACCAGTCATGCTCTCTGCTCCTTTTGATTTCAGTTCAAAGTAACATGGTAGAATTTCTTTGCAGAGATCTCTCTTTAGATACTCTAAATATATGAATATACCCTTTCCCCTATAAGAAAAGAAAAAACAAAGCTTAAACAACCAAAAATTAATATACTTATTTCATCAAATATTTTGTTTTTGTTTTTGTTTTGTTTTCCTTTTTGTTTTGTTTTTTGCTATCATATAGACATAAGCATCACACATGAATCTGCTTTTGAAACATTTAACTGGTATGGTTAATGATTTGCTCTGATGGTATCAGGTTTAAATTTTGAAGTACAATTTTTGTTCAGTTTAAAAACTGTTTATGATGTTTAAAATGTCTTGCTAGAAAAACATTTGTACACATCCATGTTGCTTGATATCTTGTATTTCACTTAGTTATCACTGTCCTGAGTTATATCAATTTATGTAATGTAATGTTTTGATCCATTTCCTCCTCTTTGTTACAGAGGTGAATGACTTTTTGTCAATCACTTTGAAGAAGGAGAAGCTAAAGAAAGATGTTGGATCCAGAAGAGATGACTTATCCCAACAGATCACCTCTGTCATTGTTAAAGTTGACAAGATCCTGCCAACGGAACAGGGTAAGTTTCTGACTGTCTGCGCTAGCTGTCAACTGACTGCTTTCTCTTCCTTTCACTCTATAATCATTTTTATATGATGCATTCTGATAATGAAGGTGATTAGCAGGTGAGCACAAGGCATGGTGAAAGTAAGGGACAATGTAAGATATATATGTAGAAACATGATACAAATTAGCGGACGTCTTCATTAATCATTCAATGTTTTTTTAAAATTGAAATAAAATTTCTCAGAAAGAGCCAAACATACATGTCAATTTATCAGAAAGGGCAATGTCACATGAAAAATATTTGCTATGAAATACCAGTATGACTAGAAACAGCTTTGAGACTATAAATCTAGACTAATTTTTGTGCCACCTTGTGTTACTCTACATAACTTTGCATTTGTGTGTACCATACTGCATGCATACCACATGAATGCATGTGATTTTCAGCAAGATATCTTATTGTTTTGATGATTCCAAAACCCCATAACACATAGTTATTTGTGCATACCGGTAGTCAACTTTTGAACTTCTCAACATTTTTTCCTTCTTTTACAATCCAATCACCCATAACCAGAACTTACCTTTGTTTCTAAATCTTCTCGACACGACTTCCTTTCAATTTCCTAATCTGTACTTTTTTCTTTTTTTTGTGCATTTTTTTTTTACAGAGGAATATGCTGATGTCGAGATAGAGCAATCCCACAATGCACCACCAGTCGAAGAATGCGACGAGCTGTACGAAGATACGTCCATCCCGGACTCTCCCAATAAGAACATCATGTCACAAGGCTCAAACCATGATATGCAGGAGGAACCAGAACTACCTCAGGCATCAGAGAAAGATGAGAATGGAGACCCATACAGTAAGCGCCCGCTCAGCTCCCCTTTCCAATTAGTGGTATCAATACCAGTAGTTACTTATAAGGCTTGTTCAGATATGGTGCTGTAAACTGCCACAAAAAACCCACCACCAGGGTTTTTTTTATGTGTGAAATAAATGACAAATACACTGAGCTCTGTGATATAAAAAGGTTCAGTAATGTGAAGGGCAACATGCGTTATGTCATTAACAAAGTGTTGCGGTTTTGCCGCGCCATATCTGAACGAGCCTTGAAGGCTCAAATTGGATAGTTTTCATTTTTGAAGTTAAAAGCATGTCAAGTTTAGGCCTACTTATTTGCAGTATATTTCTATCACGTATTACAAACCATGCTTTTTAATGGTATATACTTCAAAAATGGTTAACATGTAGATTATTTTAATTGTGATATACATGTGAATGTTCTTCATAATTGATTTGGTTTGATCTGGTTTATTGCAGGTGACATGAAGATTGGTCCGATAGCCGTTACAGACCTTAACAAACCCCTTAAGGAAGGCTTTCTAGAGAAAAGGAGGAAAGGTATTTCAAACTTTGTTTAAATTATTGTTTGCGCCATACCTTATTGCAATGCAATTGATATTACTTTCCAGAAATAACTTTTTAAGCTAATATTTTGTATACTCTAAAGTCTACTGACTTAGAACCCCGAACATAAACAGCAAAATATGTTAAAATTTGGTAATTGGTTGCCTTTAAGGTAAAGCTTGGCTTGTAGCCATAGAAAGAGAGGAAACAATAAGAACAGATAAAGTATAGTCTCATACATCTCATGCCGCCTGTCCTCTATAATAAGTATTCAGGCTAAAATTAACTTTTTTCATGTGCACATTTGTAGAGCTATCTAATGCATCCTTCTTCTTGGAGCCTCTCACAAAAAAGTTCCAACTTAACACAAAGTTCAAATTCTAATTGATGAAAAGTAAAGTTGTCCTTGATTTTTGAAGTTGTGTGTAATACATTTTGGGCAAGAAGCATGAACAGTGTACCAGAATTTCTTCATTGTAATCAAAACATTTAATTGGTTGAATGATTTTGTTTTGCTCTATAAATGTATCATCTAGAGGGGCAAATAGGAATTTCCCTTTGGCAGCGACGCTATTGTGTCATCAAAGAAAATGTCTTCTACTATTTCAAGAGTGCCACTGACAAACAGCAGAAGAATGTAATTGTACTGAATGGCTACGAGGCAAGGCCTAACTCAGACTTTGATAAGAAACACAAAAAGAGGGACTATATATTTGAGGTCGTCTGTCCAGCAAAAAGATCTTATCAAGTAAGTTGTGTGAAAGGCTCACAAATTATGAAATTATTGTTATGTATATGAAATAAAGTATCTGTGTTTTTAACCTTTTTTGATAACATATGATGCAATTAGCCCCGTCCAAAAAACATACTGTGGTAAAATAAAACAACCAAAGCTCAGTGTGCTTCTTCTTTCTGTCTTTTATAATAAGGTATTCTAAGGGGCCTCTGCTGTTTTCAGCTGTACTCTCATCTTCATCTGCCAATCAAATTGAAACAAGTAAAATGATTTCATTTTGGTGTGGTGGTTTTGAGGTGGTTTACATGCTTGTGTGTGATAAGGCTGGATATTCTATTATGAAATCAAATGAAAATAATTTGTAGTAGAGACTCTGTTTTCCCCCTTCTATCAGTACTATTCATTATCTATGTACAGAAGCATGTACTTTGCCAGTTATTTATATGTCACCAGGAAGTACCTCCTGTCATGAATGTTTGGCAAAGATTTAACATTTTGGGATTTTCCCCTTATGAAACAGGTTTTTTTTAACAATTAAAAACAAATCAAAAAAATCTGGGGTTTCCCTAGTTAGTTTAGGGTTTTAATCCTGATGATGTTTAAAATAAAGAAGATTTCCTTGTAACCCTTGGGACCATGAAAAGAACATTGTTACTCTGAAACCCTGTTATATCAATAGCTAAAAAATAGAGTACAAAGAGATAAGACTTTCAAACTTACCTCATTACCGGTATAACAAGACTTTTTAAAAGTGTTCTTCATAATAATGTTCCTCTGTATTAATTTATTAATGTCTTTCTACTTGCTGGTGTGTTCAGTTTATAGCATCTAGTTCAGAAGAAATGGGAGGCTGGATTGATGCAATAGCTTTAGCCAGCACTGTTATTCCTGCAGTAGGTAGGTAGCTCCAGGAAAAAAAAATAAGAGTGAAACTTAAAGATAATACTCTCAGCACTACCATGTGTATTGCATCATGGTTAACAAACACAAGGCTTGGTGGAAGTAACAATTATTGTGTGTACAAATTTCACACCCCTAATTTTGTTGTTGTTGTTGTTGGTTGTTGCTTGTTTGAGAATTAACAGATTATTATAAAGCTTTTTAGGGAATCCTCTATTTAAAAAAAATGATATTTCACAAATATCCACTGCCTTGAGAAGCTAGAGTTTAAATTCATTTTGATTCTTCTAAGATATTCAGATGTATAGTTTCACATATTGATAAATCCTTGAAAATTTGCAAATTTCAACCTGTGTGATTTTTTTATTAAAATGTGAGAGGCTCTACCTAGCATAAGAAATATACCGGTATGTCATTTATTTTCAACAATCTTGACATCTTTTCACTTTCTTGTCCGTTCTCTTTTCTTTTAAGCCATCAATCATATGTATCATGTTTTCCTTCTGTACAACAGAATCATCAACGAAGTCCATTCCTGAAGCTGTGGCACATACACCTACCACCGAAAAACCACCATCCCCGATACCTGAAGATTTTGATGAGACGTACGATGATGTAGACACTTATCAAAAGACCAAGATGCAGAAGACCCCTGAAGCTCCACCACCAGGTGACCAGGGTGAGCTCTATGATGACACCGGGCTAGAGATCATTGACACCGATGAAGTGTACGAGGATGTATCTAGCGGTACCAAAGATCCAGAAGGGGCACCCAGACCGCCACCACCTCGACACGGTGCACTACCTGAAGTACCACACACCCCGTTCCAACCCTCCATACAACTTCCAGCTATTCCTACATCTCAGCGTCCAAAACCAGACCTCCCGAGAAGGGTGTCGGATGAGAAGCCAGCACCCCCACGGAGAACGAGTGGAGAGAAGACCCCTGTGAAGACAGAGAGCTTGCCACCTCCCCCAACCATGCCTCCTCCCCCAACCCCAACGTTACCCTTGCCTCCCAAACCAGAGCCATGGGAAGAAGATTATGAGAACATTTATATGGGTATGTGGGACTGTTTTCCTAATGAGGATAATGAATTAGAGTTCCAGAGAGGAGACTTAGTCCATATTATCAGTAAAGAATTTGACTCCTTTAACTGGTGGGTTGGTGAGAAGAATAGCAAAATTGGTTTGGTGCCAAAAGCATATCTGATGATGGCATATAGTTTATGATCCAAGTCAGAATTGGGTTGTTTCCAGTGACTAAGGCTTGGCAAAGCAGAACAGGAAGGAAACCTTGTATATATCAATTTCAATCCTTAGTAAAGTATGCTACATGAAAAAATGCATTTTTATTACAAAAACAGTTAATGTTTACATTTATTATTATCTATAGGTAACATATTATGATAAGAATTTTGTTTTTTCGTACATTATATACATCATAGCCTCAATAAGTCATTATTCTGATATGTAATTAATATGGAAGTAATCTTCCATTCTGGAAATATAAATTTATTAAGAGACAAAGTAGTAAAATTTTGTTATATTATGCAATATTTGCGGGTGTTTTGGTGGAATTTGTGCATGTGATGCAAATTGGATGAAATAGTTTTACAGCATTCCAAAATGATGATTTGATTTGTCAGGTGTGCCACCTGACTATTCTCGGATTTAAAAATGACCTCTATTTTGCACAAAGTGAGGAGAATTTCAAGCTCTTATCTGCCTTTAAACTCCAATTAAACAGGAAAACCAAGTAAAATATTGGTTGTATTAATATAGCCTGCTTTTAGCATTTTTAAGAAGGTGCCTCATTTTCAAGGAATCCTTTTTTTTTATATGGTGTGTATCAAGGTGACTTTCTGGAGGCTCAAGGAGCTGTTTCCACAGAGCACCCCAATATTGGGATATCACAGATTTCAGTAGGTTATAACAGTTATTGTAACTTGTTATTAACATCAAGTTTGATGAAACAGGGCCCTGAAGTCCCTCATGCTTAGAACAGTGTGATGAAAAATGTCTTCCATCTATGAAATATGTATTATATTTTATATTTGCTTACGGTATATATCGCCTAACACTTTCTTTATCAGAATTCTCTAAGCTCTCTACAATAATGCAGCACAATTACCCTTGCTTTAGCAGTGCAGCTGTTACGCGCACTGCGTTTCAAGGAATAAATTCCTACCAGGTACCCATTTACTTCACCTGGGTGGAGTGTGGTAAATGTAGATCAATGTCTTGCCAAAGGACATTATTGCGGCAGCAGTACTCGAGCCGCGGACCTTGTGATCGACCACAACACCTCTGGAAACACTCGCTGTTTGTAGACTGCTGGCACAGACTCCAATATGACACTTAAACATGAATCCATAAAATTTTAAGCTGAGTCTACACCTCTTATTCTCTTTGGCCCGAATGTGTGAGGGCCAACTATAGTACAGCTCATAGTGGAGTGCAGTAAACTGTGTAGTCTTTACACTACATACTCAGTTACACACACTCTTGACAAGGGTTTGTACTGGCAAACTATATGTTGTTTGTAGATTGTTTGTTTAGTCCATTAAACTAATACAACAACTCAGAGACCACAGTGTACTGTTAACTTAAAGGGGCTGTAGCATGACAAGACTACGTGTCTTTCCTGTGGCCCGACTATGGGCCAATCGGGTAATATGACTACCGACGACGCGACTGCAGTAGGCCTACGTATTCGCGTCCGTGCAACATACGCGAAACCGAGGCATGAGGAGAACTTTGGTCTATTTCGTGAACGCTAGCGCGCGCTGACCCAGTTAATCAAAAGTCCATTCTTTTATGTGCAGTTGTCAAAAAAAAGTTGTAGATGGCATTAACCAGTATTTGACATGCTACACCCTCTTTAACGAACACATGTATGCAAATTAATTATATTTTGCATTTAATTAGTTAATGAAATTTAAGATGTACAAAAAATTACCATACCGGTAGTTGTATTTTAAATCATTAAACATATGTATGTACATCAAGTAAGTGCGTGTGTCAGTACATACCGGTTTTTAGGTCAATTGGAAATCTGCAGTGATAAGCCTCACACAAGAGAACAGCTGTAGAGCTGTCTCTACTTGTTCAAATTTGCTCTTCCATTTAAAAAAAAATTGAAATGGGAGATCCTTCATTTTTATTTTGCCACTTCAAAAATGTCTGTTAGAGTTCTTGCTGTAGTCCAGATATCAGGATATTCAAAGAATGGAACTCCTCCCATTGAATATCATTCAGGTTAATTTTTAGCTACTAATTGTGACTATAATCTTTGATGACTGTTAGTCTTGAATATAAATATTTAAAGTCCGTCCTGATATTAAGTTGGTTTTAATAAATGCAGGTTTCCTATAGGAGCTCAGTGTTGTATTGCTCTGGTTCATAAAGTTATGAGCCAGAGCAACAAAAAAAAAGACACTGAGCCCCTATAGGAAATCTTTTAATTCAGATGGTCATATCTCAGCCAGGACATTATTTGTTATGCTCTTTTGGAAAATGAAGAAAGAAATTCTGAAAATAGATTTTTGATGACGTCACTCGTTACCACTCTATACTGCGATGTTTCAAATCATCGGCAGACATGATGCAGAGAACCACAAATAGTATGGTGTACTTTATATTATTATATCACTATCAGTTAGTTTCCATTGTTGAGAGCAGCCATGATTTTATATTCCTCAAAATATCGCCTCTTGCCATTTGCCACAGCAGTCGTTTATAGTAGCTGATCATGTTTGAAAGGGGGTCTTGAAAATTACAAATTTTTAAAACTCTTTTTGTTTTTCTTCTTAAGGACCTCTGAGTATGTGAGGAATAGGTAGTTCTTTGCAACCCAAGGCATTTTTCTGTGTGTTTAGTGTTTTTGTCTGTATATATCTAATGGCCATTTCAATGTGGGCTTAATCATTTAGCCATTTTATATTTTTATTCAGGATAATGTCAAAGAATGTATTTTCCATTATTTTCTTAGTGATTTTTTCCAATAATTTACTGAAACTGAAAATGCAAACCTTTGTTAGTGCTAGCCTAGCATTAACCACTACTATTAAATAACAAATGTATTTTTAAAGAATATTCTAAAAAGGGCATTTCACATTGAATTTTATGTGAAGAATTAAAAGGTAATATTCATCAAGTCAGGATTAAATTGAAGCTTTGAAATGCTCTTATACAAAAGAGAATCACCTTGGATCTAAAAATAGTTTGAAATTGTGGATCAGTATGCCCTACAGTAAGAATAAAAACTTTTCTATGGATTTGTATATTGCTGACATACATGTATGTATTTATGTAAAATTATATATTCAGATATTGAGTTTCATTACAGGTTTTTGAAAAATAAATATGCCAATTATTTTGTTGAATGCTCAAAATACTGCCTCCCACCCATGTATTTGAGTTAGTTGGAATTACATCTCAGAGATCGTGATGAATCTCTCTATGAATGATATCTTTCAGAAGTTAGTTGGTAATATTTGTGTGAAGTCTTGGACAATCTTTTGGGTCTTCATCATGAGAGAGTTTCTAAACTATATATGACATTTTGAATACACGAGTGAACTTTTATATCAGAGGTATACCGGTACCAGTACACAAAATATATACAGAGCAGTTATGATTTATGTCTTCACTTTATTCCATTTACTAAAACTACACATGGTAAAACACTTTCAAGAATAAAAACCCTCAGCGAAACAGATATCAACATTATTCACATATCAGTTTTTAGTTTTTTAGCTTAATGTTTGCAAGCAATGGATAAGAATACATTTTTAAACAATACTAAATATATTAAGCATACATGTGCAGCCTAAACTACCATCTTCGGGCACCTGATGAGTAATATTTATATAATGTATAAGCTATCATTTTAACCCAGTACAGAGACACAAATATTTATGTGATGATTAACGCAGGCTACTTACAATCATAAATGCATATTCTCACATACCGGTAAGCATTGCCAGCTCATTTTTTCATGTTGTCAAAGACATTTAATTCACAAAAAGTAAATCATGACTAAAATAACAGCTTATACAGTGCATTGTATATAGGGGACTCGTAATATGAAGAATGAGACCACTAGAAATGGATGAATGTTAAAAAACAATCCATGAAAGAGGGCAACTTTGCTTAATTTTAAATTTCAGCACAACAATCTTCACAATCCTTTCAGGTGGGAAAAACGCAACATCTGATTCTACACAATATACAAATCCAATAACTGATGGTATGCTTGCAAGGTGAAACAAATTATAAATGATGACCTATATAATGAGTTTCAAAGGCACAAGTTCATATCTTACTACATGTAATTCACTTATCTTTAAGATCATGTACAGCAAAAAAAACTTGGACCTCAGACTACCTTCCTTTGCTAAACCAGATTTTGACAAAAGCTTGAGCCCAGCATTGTTTAGTAGAATATGGACCATGAAGACTAAGGATACCAGCATTCTTTTACAAACCAAGGAGAATATATCAATTGCATTGGTATCTGAAATTCTCCCCAGGGAGTGGAGATTGTGCACACAGTTTGTGCGGGCAAGCACTAAATCCAATGACCGGGGTAATAGTATATTTGTAAAGCACTTGGAGATATTCTTATTAAGCGTTTTATAAAAGCTAAATATTATTAAATATTATCTCTGGTAGAAAAAAAGAGTGCATTAGTCAAGGACAACTTTTGTTTAACCATGGTCATAGCTGAAACCACCATAGGCGCGTCCTCATCATCTTGAGATTGCCAAATAGCCCGCTATTTCTGATTTGGGAAATAATCCAGAAGTTACAAATCGCGTCTTCATCAGCTCGATATTCGACCTCGAAACTTGAACCCCGACCTTGAGAAATTAGCTCATGATATTTTGCTCAGCGTTCGCACATAGTGCGAGTCTTCGGTCTGGTGAAAACGCACTGGACAAATAGTGGGATATTTTGCAAACTATCCCAAGATGTCTTGGGATGACAATCCCGACCAAATATCCCAGTAATTGCAACTTCGGGCTAACGAAGACGCAAATTAGCTGGATAGTTTGCAATCTGGATAGTTTAAATAGCGGGATATTAGGCAATCTCGGTCTAGTGAGGACAGACCTCATGAGCACTGCATGAAAGTTATGAGATGACTGTGCTTCACTTGTCTGAGACAATCCTATTTTAACCTCATTGTTAACTTTTTGTCCTGAAAACAAATGCTAGTTAATCTCACAAATGCATGAAATAGCCAGGCAAATATTCAGAAAGCCTTACTAAGCCAGATTGTCAGCTATGTACTATAGGGTGTGTAATAAGTCAATAACCAAGTAAGGTTATATGAAGAAAGAAATTAAAATGTGTAAAATGTTATACACAACAGCTGATAAGTACATGTACACACAAACATACTGTATTACAAATGATCTTTAAGCTATTTCGGTAGTGTTTTGCCAGAGAACAGGTTATGACTTATGAACATAATTTTTTCAAAGATTTTAATTTACACTGATTATTCAGGTTGAAATATCACAATGCAGAGACTACATATGATAAGGTTAGGTTACAGCCTAATAAAGAAATTAGAAAGCATTACAATGAACATTAGTTATGCAGGAATGCATGCACATTCCAATGCAATTTCAATGTATCTATCACCGTCGCCATACTTTCTCTTTTAATTCCTGGAAAGATGATGGAATTTCATCCCCCCAAAATTAGATAGCAATACAAAGAAACATGTAGCAATTACTGTTCTCTTGTAATTCCTGGAAAAAGGATGGAACGTCACCATCTCTTTGACCCTAGACTATAAAGGTGTTGAAACCTAGCTCAAAGTTTGGAACTAACTGAGTGAAGGGACTAAATACATTTGGCATTTTCTTATAAAACATAATAAATACAGCAACTTGAACTTAAATGCTTCATGACAGTGCACATTTACAAAATACAAATACAAAGCGACCACACAACCCTACATAGAAAGCCGAGTGTTTCTTTGGAATGTATTGAGGTCTGTCTACTTTATGCCTCTTTGTAGTATTAAAGCGGTGCATACTATATGAAGAGTGAAAATACATAGGGCAAATCTTTCTTCAATTGAAACTAAGAAACAATGCCGATTGTAGAAAAAATATGACACATCTATACACAGAATAGCAAGAACTCCTTATATATGATTACAAACACAAAAAGACATTGAAAGGAACAACCTGTACAATAGAAAGAATGATATTGGGGAAAAAGAAGCTTTACATATGCTGTTCCTGTCTCAATATCAGTGTCATTTAGGAGAAAAGGAGGTACACACCACAAATAATCGAGAACATCCCCATTGTACATGTAACATGAAAAAATACTCAATAATGGAGTTTCCTATTTCTGGACAAATTGTGTATTCTGAATTTTTTTTTGCATAAATAGTACTACATGCACTTGATGCAGATCAACTTATGGATCATGTCTAGTGATAACCAGTATAGAGCTATTTTTGTCACTAGAGACCTTTCATAGCATGTCAATCCAGTTATTCATGTATACATAGTGACAGCAAGAGAGAGAGAGAGATGGAGAAAGAGAAAGAGAGAGAGAGAGAGAGAGAGAGATAGACATTTTCATATTAACAAATAATACAGGGAAACCCCATTACAAGCAAACCTCTACATAAGTCTCCGCATTAAGATTTGTCAACCGGTGGCACCTACTACTCTACATAACATACATTGTAGTCTGCTACGAGCATTTTACCTCAATGTAAAAGTACTTGAGTTTATCCTTCTAGCGACCATCAGGCGAGCGAATATGCAAATGAGCAAGAACAAAGGTCCCTTTTTTCAATCAAAAAATGTCACATTTTTGGTGTAAATGAATAGCAAGTGGGGACTTAAAAAAAGACAAAGAAAACAGCAGCTGAATGCAAAAAAAAGTCCCTGTGTGAGGGCAAGCCCAAGGTATTTTGTCTCATAATGTTACCATCATCCATGAATCTTTTACTGTACCTGTCATTTCTATCAAGTCGGTCTTTGATCGGACCAAAATAAGAAGGAAAATGACAGTTGTAATAATAGTAGTAACTGACATAATACCTTAGACGTGCCTGTGTACATATCTGTTTGTTAAAAATGTTATTATACTATTAAGCGGATGGTGCTCATTCATGCTATTTCGCAGTTCCACTTTGTTGAGCTGGTATACCACATTAAGTATTGATGAGGCTTAAAGAAGCAGGCAGTTGCATTCATGAAAACTTTTCAGAGGATCCCTGCTCTGTCAAACACATAGACATCGATGTACACAAAGTTTCTTTTTTGTTAAAGGGAGAAAAAATTAAGTCAACTTTAACTGT
The DNA here is from genome assembly GCA_003118195.1 of Hemicentrotus pulcherrimus. NCBI lineage: Eukaryota > Metazoa > Echinodermata > Echinoidea > Camarodonta > Strongylocentrotidae > Hemicentrotus > Hemicentrotus pulcherrimus. The sequence continues at coordinate 5,567 of BEXV01004717.1, read as the reverse complement.
ATCTTTGGTGTAAATGAAGCACCTCCCAAGGTGAATGCATAATGAATGCTTGGGGTTCACATAGGTTTGCATCTATCCAAGCTTGTTTCTTTGAGGTTTCCCTGTATCCGCATCACGTGCCTAAAGCGAGTTTGATGATAGATGAGGAAAACATATAGGGACGTACAAAAGATGTTTACAAAAGACGTGAGCGACCAAAAGCTGTGCTTTTATCTTTTGTCCTCCTCGTCGTCTTCACTGTGCCACGTCAAACGTTCTTCGTAAAACTGGATGACAATCTGTGGGCACCTGTGGTTAGCTTCCTTGGCTCGCACAAGGTCTGCTTCGTTGTTGTTTTTCCTGGAGAGGGGTTCAAAGAAAAGTGAAGAAAATTTGATGTCTAATTAAAAGAAAATCCTTGATTATTTTTTCAACTTGGTTTCATCTGTTTACAGCTGTATGTTGACACTTATGTTACCTTCATTGCTTCCCAGTCTCGGAGAATCCGTCTTGGTATATCCAACCCTTCCCCCCCCCCTAAAATAAAAAGTAATTAGTACTGCAACTAAGGGTGTTTTACTAGCAAGAACCCTGCTTATAGTTACTGGAAACATTTCTCACACAAGCAAAAAAAAATCCTTAACAGATTCCCAACATGTACTCTGCTATCTACCAACATAAATCCAAGGTTTTTGCCATGCTAACAGAGGTTGTGTTTACAAAATAAAGATTTAATGGCGAGTTTCATAACTACATGAGAAACATATACATATATTGTGTATTTTCATCCACTGGTCTCCATGTGAAGTTACTTTGTGGTATCCAAAAGGAGGGTAGAAGCATCTTTTAGGAAAAAAGTGCATACCGGTAAGGTAAAAAAACTCATATCAAGACAATCCCATAGCTGCCAACATTTGGAATTTTCAATCAGTAACATTTCAGTAAAACTGAATATCATGTGCGCAAAGCACACATCTATGTCAGGCCTGCCATCCTCTGGAGTATTCTTCAATCCCCAAAGTTGTAATTTACTGACAAACATTGTATTAAATTTTTTATATTTTTTATTGATCAGTGGTGAATATGCATGATTTTGTCACGACTGGTGTGTTTGATGAACCAATGAATATCCCCAAATTGCCAATGTGAGATGCTTGTAGGATACTTTGCAAGACAGAATAGGCATTTTGCGTCAAAAATTACACACAAACACACATTTTTTAATTTTTCTTTTGAAATTCGTAATAGAAAAGAAGGGGTATTCGTATTTTTGTAACGAGGGTGGGAAATTCGTAACAATTGTGATTTTTGTTGTAACAGTTGGCAGCTATGCCATCCCGGCTGGCAATCAAACATTTTAAATTACCATTGATTTGATTGAGGTATAATAATCCCAAGCCCCCATCCATACTTTTTAATGTGTACTTATCACTTGAAAAAAGAATTTGTGAACAGCTAGAATGTATAAAATCTAGTGCTGTAGCCGAACTGCCGAACCGAACGGAAGTTCGCCGAACATGGCACTTCCGAACCGAACCGAACCGAACGCAAAGGCCTGGTTCGGATGTTCGGCAGAAAAAAATAAAACGTTTTTGCAAGCTAATAAACTTGTCATTTTCTACCTAATTTTTATGTCATGACTGCTCATTTTGTGTTGACTTTTTTCCCATTTTGTGAATTATGCCTATCTAGTGGTGGGCGCGACTTCACTGGTGCCATTTAAACTCCCAAATCCTGACCACGCTACGTGCATGATCAAAACAAGTTCAGCTCAAACCCATTTAACAAAACAAATCATCAATATTTTAATCGTAACAATATCGGACAAATTT
>BEXV01004716.1:7257-19487 GCA_003118195.1 Hemicentrotus pulcherrimus | reverse complement strand
CCCCCCCCCCCCCCAACCACGGATACAAATCGACACCCTTGCTAATGATCTAATGAAACATCAAGTTTTAGACTAGACCATTTTTTCTAGTGCCTGCAATGTACGACCAACTTTACCCAGAGACCTAGCTGTGATCTGGTTTGAAGCCAGTTTGCATACATTACCTGATGATATATGTGGCAAGACTCTAGCAAGAATTCGGATACAAGACCAATTTCAGTTCCAGAAATGTAAAGAAAGCTAGTGCACATGTCTATCAGGGGTACTGAAAACATCCGTGATATGATCAAATTTGGGGGTGTTTGTGGAAAGCAAATTCCAAGAAATGGATATTATGATCTTGTTTGGGACAATAGAATACAAGATGCAGATTCAATTGGCTCCTTTGAATGGCGAAAATGGGCAGGCCGAGACAGTAGGGTTATGTTTCATAGAAGCCTCATTGTAATGCCCAACATATATGATCTCTGTTGAGCCTCAAAATAAGTGTCTCTTACACACATCTCCAACCCCACACAAAAATCAGCTTCAGTCCATCAAAAATGACACTAACACCATCGTTTTCAAATATGATCATAAGCAAATGCTTCACAGAGCTTTTATTGCAACTTTTGAGTTATAAAAGAAACACTATGATGAAACCTAACTATAAATATATAAGCACAAATACAAGTTGCATATAATCTGCTGTAGTTTATAATTCATGCCATACACTATCAAGTGAAGCATATTATTCATGATAAATTAGTACTGTAAAAATTACCATATGGTGGATGTCATAGTTCTTTTGAAATGTGAAGTATAATAAAATTAAAAAATTACAAACACTAATTAGGCAATTTATATGTATATAATGTTTTGCTTTACTAATTCTAGATAACAAAAATGTTTATAATATTGAACAAAGAATTCAAAAACTTTACATCAAAGTTTATAGTTAATACACCAATATTCCAGTAGTAGCATACAGACTGTTATTGAAAGAAGAAAAAAAAAACCTTTTGAATTGGGCTCAATGAATGTCATGAATACAAAAATACATCATTATTGTACATCCACAGGCTATATCAGCGACAAATTCAATTGAGTATCCATACCACTCCCTCCTGTAACAATGAATTCATCATTGAAAGTGATAGATTGAAGTAAAGACAAAGACTACAATCCCCACCAAAGATATTTTCTAGTATTTATCTACTAAAACTCTTAGTCTTTTATGATCTTCCTTAATGAGCGAACATTCTAATCTTTTCAAAACATTTAAAACTTAACTTACAAACACGCAGTTCAACGTGTATATTGAACTTGAATGGAAGAGGTTTTTTAATCTCAAGCATATGTACTGAAATAAAAATAGTCCAAAATGTGAAAGACTTTGCATAAACAGCAACATACATTTACACAATAAGCACATCGAGAGGCTAGTACATATTATGCACTTCATGAATTTAGTAGTATTATTACTGTTAGTATTAATATTCATTGGAATACTTTACCTTGGCTCAAGGCTATATTAGCCATGCCCTTTTACTTTCTAACAAATTGTTTTGGCATCTGTGCCAAAGGGCTTGCCTCTGAAACTGACATCATATGAGTCAGATGTAAGGATGTATTTATGTATATTACATCTGCTCTCTAATACATTATTATATCAACAAAAGAAAACATATCCATAAATGCATTCAATATAAATACAAATCCTCCGCTCACTGAATATAATATGTCTCTTTCAAAGAAAAGGTTTAAAATAGGTGAAGCCTTGCCTGTCACAGTAAAATACATAAATGCATTCCATGTAGATGAAATTCATCCTCTACTCACAAGTAATTTGTAAAATTCCTGGAAACAGCAAGAAATTTCCGTAGCCGAATACCCCACCTACATCAAAAGGCAAAGTGAACAACTCTTTATCAAGTATAGCTTAATGAAGTGATCATCCATAAACCCACTTTCACTTTCCATTATGCAATCACTATAAGCATAAGACATGCAGCAAGATATAAAACAAAAATAAACATATCTATGACCTTTCATGAGTAAATTGACATATCATGTTTGAAAAAAAAAATTTACATGATGACTATCCAAAATGCATCAGCAATTGAAAAGAGGAAAAAGCAATGTAAAAAATCTTAAATAGAAATATGGAATATCAAAAATATAATTGCAATAATGCAACTGCACGTCCAATATAAGTTAACCTATAATCACTAAATACCAATGACCATCTGCATTTTTTTTTGTACAAGCATTAAAACAAATATACAGTATAACCAATAATACAAAATTTACATGCATGTGCCATTGCAGCTTAAAGTAAACTAAAACAATATATGGCACCATATTGAATAAACATTAGAAAACTGATGGTTAACTGACTGAATGCACTTACAGTACAGGCATTTGTTGTTTGATGACAACTCGACCTTGTATAGATATTAGAATAAGGGCCTACTATTAACAACATATGATTTGACCTTTGAACTTGTCATACACTATAATTAGGCCATGAGTCCAACTTTCTTGGTTTTCGGATAAATTAATTCAAATAAAGCAGGACCAAATTATTTTACACACAGGCTGATACTCGGACAACTTGTCAACATCAAGCCTTTTCATAACAACATTGTTTGGCAATTTACCACTATCATTCATTTGAACATTAATCAAAGGAGTTGTATGATTCTAGAAGAATCTATCTTTATTTTCCTTCAATACCCTAACTCAAAATTACCTTAAAGTGAATTAACCACAAAAAATTTTTGCTCTTGGTGTAAGGGTTCCTTGGCACGATAATGTATTCAAATATAAGCTGCATGTACTACTTCTATGAGGAGATATTGTAGTTTAAATACACTCTGAGTGAACAGTAAAACATCTGGTTGAGTAGACTAGTGTCTTTTGACAATGCTCCCTCAGACAGAGGTATGAAGAAGCTTGCAGCACAGCGAGTGAAAGCTTACCAAAGCAGGAAAATTTCTACTGATTATGAAGAATAAATTAATTAAGTTATATTACCAATCAGATGAACCTCTTCAGTGATCACCATCACCATCATAACTATCGTTACCATCATCAACAACTTCATCATCATCGTCATCATCATAACTATCATTACCATCATCAACAACTTCATCATCGTCATGCACCATCATAACTATCATTACCATCATCAATATCTTCATCATCATCGTCATAACTATCATTACCATCATCATAACTATCATTACCATCATCAACAAAATCATCATCATCGTCAAAGCTATCATTACCATCATCAATAACTTCATCATCATCGTCACCATCATAACTATTATTACCATCATCAAAAAATTCATCATCATCGTCATCATCATAACTATCATTACCATCATCACTATCACCACCACCATCATCATCATCATCATCATCACTATCACAATCATAACTTTCAGTACTGTCATTATCATCACCCACATCCTAATCAACACCATCACCATCACTATACCTCATCAGTGCTAGTTATGACAAAGGTCAGAAGAGTCATGCAGCACAGCTTACCACAACAGTACATTTCCACTGACTGTGAAGAATCTTTTCTTCAAATGCTCAAATCTCCCTTAGGTTATTTGATGTCTCCTTATTCATCGTTGCTAAGAAATCAGCATGTAGAAACAAGCTGAATAGTCACATGAGATATATCTAGTTGAGTAGAGCTGTACATTTTTCTCATCTGAATGATGGATGCCACTGGATGGGTGACCTTTGACCTCAGATTCTAAATCCTGGTGGTGTGGAAGGCGAGGTCTGGCTACTACAAGGTGAAATAGGAGGAGTGGTCACGCTCTAAATAAAAAACAACAAAATTCAATTGAAATAGAAGGACAAAAATCATGAAGTTCATGATATCAATAAAACAACTTAATATTAACATATGAAAGGCTTTCCATTACTTACTATTCAAATATATTACATTTGACAGGCACCATAATTTGGAGAAATATATGTTATATGCAGGGTTCATATGAACCTCAGTGAGGGTAGCATATATTTGGAAGTTGGGAAATACAAAAGAGAAAATGCTTCTTATTGACACAGTGAAAATGTTATTGGGGGGGGGGTGCATGTAGCTTTCCTGAATGTTTCATAAAACAGTTCAGGATAAATGTATGTACACTACAAAATAACTAGCTTATCAATCAATCAAAAAATATTTGATATAGCGCCTTTTTCTTGCGGTTACAAAGCGCTGTGCACACACATACTGCTCCACAATGTTTGGGCCACTTATAAACAAAGTTCTCAGAAAAAAGTCACTTCTCAGAGATCAGTTAAGTACATGGTATGTGTAGGCTGGTAATAAAGTCATTCTTAGCAGAATAGATGTGACTTTAGATGATATGATCTACAATAATCATCACAAGGAAGAGCATATTAACCCGTTGACTACTGAATGTAATAGGTCCCTTAGGCTTAACACAGGGACCACCAGGTTCCCGTAAGCTAAGGGTTAATTTACTCACCCTAAATTTTCTTTTGAGGGCCCTGGTCATGATAGGAGTAAGACCTACTCCACTTTCAGCAGGCTTGGTGCGGAATGGGGTACCCCCTGGACTCCTGGGAAATCCCACCCTCTTCAGCCGAGAGGTCCTAAACTCTATTGCCTCTAATGATAGCCTGTCAAAATACAAGGAACATTTACATAAGAGCTTTAAAAATGTATTGCATTGAAATGTCATTAATATGTGGGACAAATGGACTTTGAACGCTGATGATGATGATGATGATGATGTGATTAATATTTCATTGATACTCTATAAAGAATAGGTTTGATCTAATATCATAATTGTCATGACATGGGTTGAAGAAGAAAAAAAAAAATGTATCCAAATATCTTATTACATTCAACTATGCATATTAAAGTCAAATCTGCAAAAACTAGTTCAATTGAAGTGTTAATAACACGTTGTGCAAAGATTGATCAAAAACAAAATTGATTCAACTTTAGGAAAATTAGACTTGTGCGACTCTGAGTATTGCAGATTTAACTGCACATCATTGTTCATGGTCTCATGTAATCCAAAGGTAGATGCAGTTGCCTATGCAAGTTTACATATTTCATATGTGTCGACTATAAGGCAGAATGGAAGTCAATTTATAGCTGACTTCTGCTTACCAGTACTCTTTATTAAATGCAAATATCTAGGTGTTGTCATTGATCAAAATATGTTATGGAAAAATCAAGTTGATCATGTAAAGAAAAAAGTAATTAAATGTATATACCTCTTAAAAAGATTGCGTCCATACATTAATCAGATCACTGCTTTGACCTTTTATAAATCAATTATTCAATGCCATTTTGATTATTGTAGCCCAGTCTGGGCAAATGCTTTAAAGACTCACATAAGTCAATTGCAAGTATTACAAAATAGATCACTTCGCATTGTTATGAATGTTGATTATATGTATCCTTGAAATAATTTATACGATACCTTGAAATTAGATCGCTTATATATACGATGGTCCAAACAATTAGCATGTAATATGTATTGCTCTGTTCATAACATTTGTCCACCTTATCTCAGCAGAATCTTTGTAATTCGTAAATCAGTATATTGTACAAGGTCCGGTCCGCACACATTAAGACTCATTCAACCGAAGACCAATTACGGGAAAAGATCTCTCTCTTATCGGGGGTCCAAGATTTGGAATGAGCTGAATTACCCTATTTCCACCACTGTATCAATTGAAGCCTTTAAGCGTCACATAAATAGTAACCCCATTATCCTGACCATTCTTAGCAGACAGGCTTAACTCCTATATTTAACAGATTAAGCTAAAAATACAAGAACCCCGGTTTTCTTTCTTTTCTTTAATTTGTTGCTTTGTTACTCCCTTATCCGTTTTTACCATGTAAGGACACATTCCTCCTTTTGTAGTTGCTTTCCCCCATAGTGATGTTATTTTTGTTGTTGTAGATAGTATACTTTTAGTACATTTTTATTTTTTATATTATGTAAATTATATTTTGTGTGTATTCATTTGTCTATTTATATGAGTAGCCTATATACATGTATTGATTATTCTGATTGTATGTTTTTTATCTTGGCCTGGACCCCTTTGAAAAACAGCTTGTAGCTGACAAGGGCAATCCATCCCATGAGTGGAGAATAAATAAATAAATAAAATAAATGCGAGTGTGAGTCCAAGTAAGGGTGTCAACTGTTGTAATCATTATTGTCTATTCAATCATTTCTTTGCAGAAGTATTAAAGCCCCACTGTCCTACTTGTAGCTACTTGCTCCCTCTATATAGAAAAACTTCCCAATCGGTGCCTGTTGGTCCCCCATGATTCTTTTTTTTCTTATGTTAATTGAGAGCTAGGTTAATAAGATAGCCACCTGTCAGTGACCTTGCTGTGTGGTCTAATCCCTTCTGGCCCAGTAGTATTGACAGTCTTTAAGGTGATTGAAAAGCATTATGGGTTCCCTAACATGCATCGCAGAGCAAAATAGTATGTGGAGATTGGTTGCCATGATAGAAAAACTCACCTTGTCCTAAGATTCATGGGAGATGTGATTTGAGTGGATTGAGTTGAATGCTTGAAGGACTTCTTGAGTTGTACAGCTTGAAGATCTAACAATGTTACTAGAGGACCACCACCTGCTGTAGAGGAGCCAGACTTCTGTCAAAGGAAAAGGCAATAGCAAAACAATATTAAGAAAGTCTCTTGCTGTTAATTTGTTTGTAGCTGAATGCTGAAAATGGAGACTGTTTCAACTAACTGCATTTCGACCCATAAAATGAATGTATCATAGAAAACTCCTTTGGTTCAACACACATATTTTGAGGAATGTCTATGAATTTAGGCTATGATGGGTTTTTTCGAAGGGCCCAAGGCATGCAATTGTGCTGAGATATCATCATGAAACATAGCTGTACCATCAGCGGAACACTATGTCAAAGGCATGGAATGGAAACAATAACATAAAAATGAATTTGTTTACAGCTAGTATACATTTATATAATCAACATCAAAACTTATTATGTTGGTATACTGTTAAGGAATATGATAGAAGATACAGGGATATAACATCCAAAAAAGGGGGAAAAAGAAATGCACGTCAGACTAGGGTTTCCTTCACATCCATGTGCGTACAATTTCATCAAACAGTCCACTCATTGGTCAGTTTTACCTTCATTGAGACAATATTTTTCATTCTTCATAACAGCAGTAATGGAAGCTGATTATTTGAATATAGTATATCCGCATGGAACAAAAAGATTCAGAGGAACAAAAAAAAAACATTTTTGGACTTTGGTGACAGTCACTGGTCATCTTTAATGCCTTCATACCAAACAGCATAAGGCACTTTTTCATAAAACTTTTTAAATAATTTTAAATAACTGTTACAAGCTAATGAAATCGTGGTATTTGATTTGATGAGAACATACTACCATCATCAAATCTTGTCTATATTTAACACTATCTCAGAAATCTCAAAGATTGAGATCTACCTTTTAACTTCTACCAGGTCATGGTCCATTTCAAGGATTGATTCCTGCCTACTTTAACACATGGTCAAGAGGAGACTGACCAGTGATGAATTGTATTGATCAGGATATATGCACCATGCATGCAGGCACAGATTTGAACCCTCAACCACTTATATGAGATTGACAGTGTAGTAGATGTTAAGTGCTTTATTAAGATGCTTCAAAGACTATATTAAGCCATTGACTCCTGAACTCTCTTACCCCCATAGGCTTCAATACAGGAGCTATCAGTTTCTGTAGACTGAATGGGATGATATGATCTCACCTTATTTGTCCTGTCCACTTTCTTTAGCTTCACTCCTTTGATATCAGCCAAAGAAATCCCAGGATTCGTACTGGATTCCTGGCATTGGAAAATATATGAATGGAAACAGCATAAAGGCATTATCAACTGTGTCAGTTTAAAGACAAATTGATAAGGTATTCACAAACACACAGAAGTGATGTGTACTGTCTGCGGGTCTAACACATGCACACAAAGCTGCTTGGATCAGTACCTTTTCTAATAGATTGCTAGGACAATTGCTAGATTGAGACCATCATAAAGACTTAGTGGCTATATGCTCTGCAATGAAAGGTTTCAATGTAATACCAATTTTATAGTACCGGTACTATACAAAGACAGCCGGAATTGAACCTTATATTCTTGTTTGGGTGTGAGGCTAATCAATTTCCTATTCCATAATGATGTTCAAATTTCTGGCAAAAGTATTATACAACTTTCAGAGGAGGTACTAGTACTTGTATACTGAAAGTAATTCTGACCCCCATATGAAATGAACATTAGTTAATACCTGGAATATAATTTGAAACTCAGTTAGGAATAGTAAAACCTAAAAAAGGAGATCGATATTGATTATTATACAACTCACTCCCAGATCCTAATCAATGGTTCGCCATGCGCGGTCACGTGTGATTCATTTACTGAGCCTATTACACTCTGTTTTCATGAAAAGGAATGCAATAATTTCCCTTACTATTGAACTCGTTTTCAGAGCGCAGTAGTGCGCATAGATTGTGTGAGCATGAGCCTATTAATTCTTAGCACTATTCTTAGCACTATGCGTAAATGGGTATAGAGGTAATTAGTGCGCTTGCTATATCTATAGCTATGTGTGTGCACTAAAGTAAGCCTTATTAAACTTGGGATTTATTTGTCAGCCATAAACTGTCATGAAACAATCTTGAATGAATTCTTTTTACATCAAAAAACAAGGATCTAGGAGTTTCGTTTTATAAAACAAATGATGCAGGTTTTTATTTGTTAATTATACTATCTATCCACCCTCGTTGATGCTGTGTGTATCTATCGCACTCAGCCTAACGGCTTTAGATACACACAGCCTCAACTCGAGTGCGGATAGATCGTACAATGAACTCATGCATCATTTGTATATTATTGAGTGGTCAAGTAGACAGCATAGCAAGAACAAATCCTCTGTTAATTCACAGATCTACATACCCACATGGTACAAGAGGTCCATGACTCACATAATTGTACACTGTAATTAAATTAGAGAATTACCTTTTTGTCACTGTTTGAGCCTTTTTTCCTCTTTGGTAGATTTAGTCTCCAGTCTTTGGGTGGTGCAACTGCTGGAGGAGGAGGGGGAGGCGGGGGAGGAGGAGGAGGTGGCATAAGAGCTGGTGGTGGTGGTGGCGGTGGTGGTAGAGTAGGTGGAGCTGAGGATCCTGGTGATAATGATAAAAGTTGATGTACTGTACCCAGTACAGTATGTGTGGTGGTGGTAGAGCTGTGTAGTGGACAGCAACAATGGGAGCAACTTGTGGCTGCAGGAATGTTTGTAGCAGATTTCTGAAATATGTGACACAAATACATTGAATGTAATTCAGGAAAAAAAGATGTTTTTTCCATAATGTAAATGAACAATATCACATGGACTTTCTTGTTTACCATGCATAACTATCACTTTCTTGACATGAGTATGTACATATAAATACAGTTGAATATTATATTTAGCACTATTACAAACTTAATAGGGGTTTCACATTTCTTTACAGCAGCGAAAGTTGTCAAAAACATATACATTTAATCCATTTTATTCAATGATCTAAAAGGAGAATCTTGACAGACGTCTTAAAGACATTTTATTTTCAAGGGATATAAAAACATATATGTGTATATAGAAACATAAATAAATCATATAATGAAAAGAAGGAAAAAATGAATGATATTTATGTTCATACTGGCTTCTATATAAGAACCCCTTACCTTAGATTCCATGTCTTTCTTGACTCTCTGAAGCTCTTCTTGTAGGAGATTAATCTGCTCCTGAGTGGCATAAAGCTCTCTTCGGTAAACACGAGATGGAAACACTACATCCTTGGCCAACTCGTAGCTCTGTAGTAGTATTCAATCATTCAATTTTGTCATTAAACAAAAATATATATGTAAATTATATCTGCACTAACATGCATTTAACGACTTTTACATCTTATCCTGCATGCATTATATATTACTCTGTCATTATAAAATACAAGTAGGATATAAAAAAAAAATAGTAAGATTTAATTTCAAGTCTGTTGTTTCAGGATTAGTATATAAGTGAAATAAAGAGGATATAAGAATAAAGAAAACAAATCATGCTTCTATATTTCTTTACCTTTTTATTAAATTACTAAACACTCAAATGTTATAGCTTTCACTATCTTAGAATTTTTTAAAAATAATGAAATGAACACAAGTTTACACTTTGTGAAATAAATAAAACCCACCTTTTTAACAAATGACTGAGGGAGGCACTCCTTGGTAAATAAAATCATTATTACTTTATTATATTATAATCCACTTCCTGTGTGACTTCAGAAAGACCTACAAAGAAGCAAAACATGATGCTAAAGCCTTCCATGCTTCAGAAACATCCAAAGTTATCTCCTATGCTAACCAATACCCTCAGAGCAGTGTTCTTCAAATTTGTGTTAAATGTGTTTTGCATTACATTACCTCGTTCACTTTGGTTTTCCACCAATTACACACATGATACAGAGCAGATGGCAGCTTGGTTAGACTCAGATCTCCGGCCACTCCAAGCCAAGAGCTTGTATCTATGAATGGTATCATACTGCCAGCAGATGATGATGAATGATCTAACTCCTGGACATGATCCTCATCACCGTCATCAAGTAACCTGTGCCATAGACAACAATATTTGAAAAGGTTTCTTTTCTCTTGTCACTGGTCATGTTAAACGCCCACGGGGACAAACGTATTACACAAGGCTTGTATAACAATGCACTTTCCACAATGTATTCAAAATACAATAATTTGGCAGCCTACATGCATACAGAACTATATTTTGATACCTCGCAAAGATGCCAAAGAGTTTCAAATCAGCTATCACTCTCATCTTGTAAAAATATCAAATTGATCCTAACAAATACAAATTGTTGCAGGAAACTGCGAGTCTACAAATTTGCAACAACTCAATAACAACTCTTAAAGATGTCCCGAATCATTTAAATCACTTAAAGCCCCGCTGCACTAGTTTACCCAGGAGGGATTAGAGGATAAGTGTGGTCACTGACAGGTGCATTTTTATCTCATCAACTCAGCTCTCAATTAGCATAAGAAAAAGAGAATCATGGGGGACCAAGAGGCACAGCTTAGGCATTGTTTTCTATATAGAGGGAGCAAGGAGCTACACTGTACAAGTAGTACATTGGGGCTTTAAAGGCTTACATTTGAGACACATCAATCTCCATAGTACATGAAGCACCACTCTCCTCAATGAGTCCTGAATTTGTTGAGTCTGACAGACTTTTGGACAGTTCCCTAACTTTCCTCCGATTGCCTCTTCTCTTACGCCGAGATGAATATGACAAGAAGTTCACTTTATTGCTGCGGTGCTTCATCTGGTAGAGATAGAGAGAAAGAGAGAGAGAGAGAGAGAGAGAGAGAGAGAGAGAAAGAGAGTGAAAACAGTAAGCATTATCATTTGCTGGTGTCTTGCTATCTCTGGGGTGTTATCTTAATGCAACTCTCAATTCCTTACATCGAATGGTATTCCTTGAACTGACCAAATCTGTGATTCTTATTGGATAAACAGGTGAAGTTGCGTTTCATTTTTGAAAAAGGATTACACAGCTTACTTTTGTAGAAGAGTGTCTAGGCTACACATTACACTGTTTTTAGACTCTAGTTCTAATGAATTATTTTCAGTACAAGTATTAAACATAAACCTACGTCCTTATCTTATACATGTAGCTTTGCGTTTGCCTTTGAATGCTAAATGGTGGCTTGGTGGATCCGCCTGAGGCTGTATTCTGAAACTTGTTTTATTTCTAATATTGTTGTATCTTTACTGTTATTGTTAAAGGTAAAGACCAGTTTTGAAAACGCCCCCCTCTCAAAAAATGAAATTGAAGCTCTTATTATCAATCATGTGAAAGAATATGTTTTGACTAATACAAATTTTGTCGAGAAGCCACCTACTAATTAATATACTTGGTAAATTAGTATATCTATTTGGACCTGATAGATATCGCGCACGTGTCATTAATGTGTCGCGTATAGTCCCATATACATCTTTCTGTGTACAGTACAGCGATTGTAACTTTACCAAGACTGGGCCAAATTTCATATCATTTTGATGATTCCAGAACCTTGCAGTACACACCAATACTTAAATGTACTTAGATGATCAATCTTTTCTGATCGATTCCACAACGTTTCT
>BEXV01004715.1:0-10699 GCA_003118195.1 Hemicentrotus pulcherrimus | reverse complement strand
TGGGGGATGGGTTGGACATAACTGCCTTCTGGCTTCAGAAATTCCAAGATGCCCTTCTGAGAGGTGGATGGTGCATTTATCCGCTGGCTGTGGAGCACCGTCTGGTAGACTCCTCTCCTCGTGGCATACCAAACATCGTGCCCCTCCTTGATGACACGATGCAGCTTCGTCATTGACATGGAGTTCAACCTATCCTGGAGGAAAAGGATCAACTCCTTGTGTACAGCCCGCTTCCCACATATAACCACCGGGAATAGGTTTGCAAAGAACCGTGGGAGGTTCATGAGGATAGATGGGCTGTACCCATGCCACCGGTACTGGAGGTCACTGCCCGTCCTCTGGTGCTCCTTAAAGCAGTAAAAGCACTGCAGCCTCTCTGTCATTAAGGTGAAGCTGCTGCTCAATGTACACACCTGTAAAATGCAAAAAAAGACATAAATGAAAAGGAAAAAATATTCATTAGCAAATAAATGAATTAATATCGGTTTCACATAAACACTAGTACCTACCATACACACACACACAAACACATGTGTACATAACAAAAACAAACAAACAAACAAACAACAGTAAATTTACTACTTTAAACACCAAAACGTGATTGTAAATCATAATAAACTGTAATTTGATTGCTTTACCCGAAAGAAAATAGTCTCTGTCGTATTATATTAATCAAACTAGGCAAAATATGTGGTACTTTTAGCATAATGAGGTTGGATGTATAAAAAGACGTGTTTTTCACGTCATTCTCCATAGAACATTTTTTTTGTGTAATAAAACACGCACTGTTAGGTGACCCACACGTTTTGATATGAGAGGATTATGGGAGCACCTCTGGGCCAGAATGCAGAGTGTAGGACATAGAGGGAGTTTTATACTTTATTCTGTTCATGGAGATCCTTTTAATTTTCTCTAAGATACTGACCCCTCTTGAATTGAACTGGCTTTGCGTATATGCCATATTCAGGCTTTCTCGAAAACAAAACTATTTAAAACTCTGTTTAGTTTAAGCTTTGTATAATCGCAGTTTAATTCCAGTCTAATTTCATTTACAACAGTTTAACAATTCACATGCTGAAGTCCGGCTCAAGTTAAACCGAAGACGAAAAGTTTAAAACGACCTCATTATACAATACGGCCATGGTTTTTAGGGACGGTCCCCTAGTACCCCAGCTAACGAAAAAAAAAACTAGTGTAGTGATCTCTTGATGTTTAGGTCCAAAGGTAGTGGATAAAGCTTTACTATGATGAAACATGTGTGCGCTTGTAAAATGGCACCGGCATACTCCCCAGGGAGCGAAGCGTGTGAACTGTCATGTGTGGATTAGCAAATTAATCCACTGACCAATGTACTAATCATTACAATGTAAAGCGCTTACAAACGTAGTATCATGCGCTATTAAAAGTTTATTATTACTATTACTGATACTATAAGTTATTATTATTATTATTATTAGTAGTAGTAGTAGTAGTAGTATATCGTACCAGTTCCACATGAGCTTTATGGGACCGATTTATAGTCGTAATTGTATATATAATTATAGTTATCGGTTTTCCTTAAATGGAACGAAGGTTTAAATTCTATACAATATCAAAGAATTCTTTTTAAAAAAAAATCTTTTAAAAGGTGGGTCTGATCCAAGGTCAGAGGAATCTGTAATAGACCAGAACTTATTCATTAAAAAAAAATCATAAATATATTTAAACGTCAGAATAACAGAGTTTTTGCTTGTCTTGGTAGGTTTGTTATCGAGGTGAATCTTGCTTTAGAAATAGTCTCTATTTCTTTTGTTGTATTTACGTTTACAGCTCGATAAATAGGGACTTTTAAATTTGCGTCATGGACTGATAC
Organism: Hemicentrotus pulcherrimus; assembly: GCA_003118195.1. Lineage (NCBI taxonomy): Eukaryota > Metazoa > Echinodermata > Echinoidea > Camarodonta > Strongylocentrotidae > Hemicentrotus > Hemicentrotus pulcherrimus. The sequence goes on along the minus strand of BEXV01004715.1, from coordinate 8,847 downwards.
GTGTGACGTCCATTCAAGGCAGTGTATTGAAAGGACGTCGATCGTAGCATAGACCTATTGTCTTCGTGCGAATCTAAAAGTCCCTAGTGTCACTGACCTGTAAACCTTTAACAAACAATGAGAGCATTCATTCACGAGATGGAATTCTTTTGTCATGTCTATTCTTCTATTGTATAGTTTCCAGTCTCAGTTTATTAATTTCTGAATCGGAATGCGTGTATATAATTGTGATAAATAATAATAATTTTGTATATGGAAGCGTTTGCTTGGATTTGTCTCATAAAAGAAGTTGGCCATAACACACAGGGGTCCCTGGCACAGAACTGTAAAATACGTAGAACGTTCCTCCCAATTTACAATGCACAGATCGACGTGTGGCCGTTGAACGTGCCGGGAGGGAGATACGCCCGAGTACACACGCCGCCATTTTGCTTTAGTCCTCGATCTTTTCAGCTTACAAATTTCACACAAAAAATCCAGCCTAGCCTGTCGTTGAGGAAAAAAATCGGCACTAACGAAGACGGCGGATATCATGTGATCGCGTACGAGCGCTGGCCACATTTTTCGAACCACTATGGGTCTTCTACGTATATTTACAGTTCTGTGGTCACCGACACTGGCTTCGTCGGGCAAGTAGTTCCGTTATGTGAATGAGTAAATTTCGACAAAAATATACAATCAATCACAACAAGTTTAATACCAGAAGAAAACTAACGATTAGATTATTCATTAGTCGCTAACCCAATTTCCGCCTGGCCACACTGGAACGAGTGAGAGCTTGCTAGAGCGGCCGAAGTGTGATTGAAACTTGCTCTTTTGCTCTTCACCAATGCAAAAAGAGACGACATTGTGCTGGATTTTAGTTTTTTTTCGACAAAAGTAGAGAGAAATTGCATATGATTTTTTTTTTTGGTATACTTTTTGAAAGGTTACCCAAGTGACTCCCGGGCACTCCAATGCTGGCAAGAAACATAATTTTTAATTTTTTTTTTTTCATGCAAAAATGCTTATGTGTTCGATGCACGCAGGTCAGATTAAGCGGATGATACAACGTTTCCACATGTTACCCAGGAAAGTCTCGTCATCACCACTGCTGTTCTTCATGAGGGCCCTGCAATGACTATTACACACGCTTTTGGCAGGTACCCATTAACACATGGGTGGACAATGGAAAATGTGTTTTAATTGTTGGCCAAAGGACCGTAAACCCTTAAATCGAGGGTCAAATGAATGAACCAATATACCACCTCCGCTGCAAACTTAAAGTAAAATATAAAAAAAAACATACAAAAACAATACAACATATCCTAGACAGAACTGGCTTGCAACGAACACTCACGTATCACGTATCACGTATAACGTAGACGTTCACGTTTTTCGCCCTTTCGTGAAACAGGATTATTACCCAAATCTAAGAAGTGTTGGGTTACGTGACCCAACAATTTGTTAATTTGCTATATGCAATCTACGAAAATTCACGTAAATTGACACTGGCGTTAAAAAAATTGTCATTGAGAAGAGACTAATGGCAAAAAAGCTGCTTCAGGCCAGAATCTGTTGTGTTACTCAGTGGTTCACTCTGCGTATATGTTAGTCCAGATTCAGTCCGCTCTTTCTTTTTATCCCACAATCCCCAAATTTCCGTCCACACGGACGGGCTCCAGATTGAGAGGAATGGATAGGTCTGCTTTCAACGTCGAGCTAGGTGTGTTATTTCATCAGCTGATTGGGTGCGCTACATGGAAACGGTACAGAGGCTGAAATTAAGCTCGGCCAGGCTAGCTAGGCCAGTAGCTAGGCCAATGCATACAAGCAAAAATGCATGCCCAAAGTCCACTGCAGTGGCAAAGCTATTTTGAGCCGCGTATTATCGCTTGTCATTACATAGCTGAAAAGTTATACTTATAATCATCCCAAAGTACATTCTCACTTTCTAACATCGATAATCTGTGGCTCCCTGAACGCTGGCTAGCCTCGATCGCCACGTCGTCGAACCGTGTCGGCCTCGTCCTCGTCGGTATCGTCGCGACGCGTCAGCTAGCTAGGCGCAAGCGAAAGTACGTACGTACATACACGAATCATACATATTACGGTGACGTCATGACTAGTCTTATTAACAAGTGCTTGCAATTTTGAAAATATTGATTGAACACACACGTCACGTTTTGGTAGACGTGATCTTTCGTGTTTTGCCGGCATGGAAAACAATGAATGGTAGACCCTTCACTTCGCAAATTAGAGTCACCTATTTTACGAAATAGCGCAAAACGTGAACTTGACACGTGAAACGTGATGCGTGACGGTGTTTGTTGCAAGCCGACAGAACTGGAGCTAAAAGGTAAGCAAAGCTGGGCACCCTGTGAGGCCCTCAAATCTTTTTAGATTTAAACATGACTTATAGATTAGATTATATACTTTAGCTGCATGTTTAAATTTATCTAAACTCATATCGAAAGTACTCACTAATAAATAGAATCATGATCGCAACCATCAAAAATATCCAAAGTTATCGGGGCAAAAAACAAAGAAATAAAGAACATAAGCCTGTATTTTGTAATAATCAAAAAGTACATCCCATGACACGCATTCCGTAAAGTATGCAAGACTACAATGCAACGTTCCACAGCATTTCAAAAAACCACATAGTCAGCAACCTATAACTTCGTTCGAGTGAGGTCGAATAGGATTTTTCAATATTCGTGTTGTGCATATATTCTGTATGGTTTTGATTTAGAGTCACACTTGAAAAATTAAACACAAAAAACAATAATAATATAAGGTCACTCTTTGGAACAGCCTTTATTATTTGCGGGTGAATAAGTTTTGTGGTAAAATTGCAGTGGTAGTTTTCTTTCTCGGGGCACCCTTTTTCCTTGCTTACATTCAGGCAAATGCATTATTTCTATCCTTCGCCTTAGTGTCAGGACTGCTTTGTACTGTTACTCAGTTGGTTTGGAGAATCTTGTTGCTTTGCCGAAACTCTGGAACAAAAACAAAAACAATGAAAGGGATTTACCTGAGCTCTGTACTGTTGCTCTGCTTAGCTGTCGCCGTATTCACGACAACAATCGATGACGAACGTCTTCCCCTCAACAATGATCTCGGCCATGATTTCCTCGATGACGAGGGAAAATTGGTAAGGCGGCTCTTTTTTATCATTTACTGTAGGGCTATCTATGATCTAGTAAAACTAGTGTAATACTAAAAAAAAGATTCATTTTAAAATGCCGATGATACTGATTCATGTTGTTAACATTAGTGTCGGTAATAATATTACTCTTGATTTACGTAAAATTATCACCTATTATTATCTTAGGGCCATTTTGGCGTTCTAAAAAATATTTATTTGTTTAAAATGTGTAGTAATTTAGCGTCGAATGGGCAAAAAATGGCATATCCTGTATGGACAGTAAACTTGAAAACTATATTGGCCTATACCCATCATCAGATTTTGCGGAAAGTTGTCTCGGTATACGTGCTATGACATGCATGCTAAGTCGTATATGGCCCATAATTATGGGCCTATATAGATTTGGAATGAAACCAAATTCAAATTAATATTTTGATTGCTCTTCCAGTCTCTGCCAACGTTAAAGAAAGACGTTGATGATACGGTGTTGGTGTGCCCTCACAATGCGAAAGCCAAGTCCGAACAGCATAGCAAACCAATGGACAACCTGAATCCAGATGACGTCATCCCGGAAGATATCCGCCTTACTGAAGAGCAGAAGAATTTCATCGTAGAGAATGATCACCATGACAACAGGAGTAGGACCAAAAGGAATGTGAATGTTAATTTTCTATGGCCCGAAGCAACTCTACCTTATCTCATCGATAGCGAGTTAGGTGAGTGCGAACACTACCGCATACCATCGATAGCCTAACCAGTTTGAGTACGAACAGTATCGTAACTCATTGATAACCAACTTAGGGCGTAGGGAAGTCGCCCCCTCCCCCAAAAATACAGTACACCGACCACTAACAAAAAAGAGAAAGAGAGAGAAAGAGAGAGAGAAAGAGAGAGAGAAAGAGAGAGAAGAGAGAAAAACAAGTTTTAAAAAAGGACGTAGGAAAAAGGGTGCAGACAAGGATTACCTTTCTCTAATAATGTAATGAAACAACACCCCCCCCTTCTTTCACGACTGNCCCCTGCCCAAGAGCGCCCTCACTATATAGCTCCTCCTGAAATAAAGTCCTAGTTACGTAACGCGCCTGGTGAGTGCGAACACCACTGTATCTAATCAATAACCAGTTAGGTTAGTGCGAACAGATCATCCCAGTTTCGTGTGTTATCCCGTCTAGATATACTTCTTTCCTCCCCCATCTCTCTCGCTCTCTCCATATCTCCTTATACGAAATTAGTAGATCATTGATAATTTTTTACCATTATTATTTATCTCGATGTGATTAAGTATTGTAAAAATCATTATTTATTCCCATGCTCACTGTCTCCCACGAGTTTGGAATAGGAATAGGGCCGAGCTGTCTGGATCATCTAAATTTGGTAATCATAAAACATATATATCATTATGTATATTGTCTTACTATCATGTTGTATATATATATATATATATTTATATTTGGTTTTCTTCCTTTAATTTGAAAAGAAAAAGGGAAACTTGTATAAAGTACGAATAATATAATTTGTTATCATCCCTGCATTATATGAGGTGAGACATGCAGTAGTATGTTAATTTGTGTCACTTTTGGTTAATGTTATCTCTATTCTTACACTCCATTATCTATGTTACACTTTAACCTTGAAATTTGTTATCCAATGTACACAAATTGAGAATGATCCTATCTGTTTGGATTGAAATCAGTAAAGTTTGAATTTGAATTTGAATTTGTATATTCCTTAAGGCTAATGTACGAATACCTGACTGATACAATCAATCATCCAATCCAGTGGCGTACGCAGGATTTTTTCAACATGGGTGTTTTATAATTTGAAAATCGCGCCGAAAATTTCGCAACGATTCACAAAGCCGCTGCATGTAGGGGAGGGAAGGGGGGGGGTGGGTTAAGAGCACATGTATATACGGGACAATTGTAAAATGGATATGTTGTTATGCATCGTTCACCCTGAGTTTCTTTGAGGTCAATAATTTCATCTTATTGACGTACCTTAACCCGTGGTTGTTAGGCATCTTCTATTTGATTTTCAAAGATTTTCTCCCCCCCCCTTTTTTGGAAGGGGATCGAGTGTAAGGGTGGAGTAAGGAAACATATGAATGGAGAAGCCAAAGAGCTGACAAGATCAAAAGGGAGTAATAGCGAGAAGCACGTTAATTAGAAAAACCGAAACATCTAATCCCCAAAATAATGAAAATAACAGAGAAATGGATTTTACTTGTTGTTCACTCGGGGTAGCATTTGTGGTCAAGAGTTTGATTTTTTTAAAAGTTGAAAATCAAAAAAATCCCCGCAATTGAGATAATTACATCAATAGAAAGCTTTTAAACCCCGAATAACACTAAATGGTGTCCCAGCACCGACAAAATAAGTTCAGAAAAGTAAATTTATGCGAGTAAACTCCACCAAAATCTCAAAGTCTGAAACACGGAATTGCACGTATAAAGTCGGGTCCTCCATTCCTGACGTCATGAACGGTGATCATGGGCTTATAAGTGAGAGTGAATGGCAGTGATATGCGTACGTAAATTCTTTCCTGTCAGAGCTTAGATTTGTTGTTGTAAATGAGTATATGTGATGGATTTTCTGTTTTTATTTGAATGAAAAATAACAAAGCAAAATTAATTAATTTAATGCGTGGAGAAAAAGCTGTGGGTCCATCACTTGCGGTACTGTCCTACTCCACCCCGGCTCCGGCTACAGGAACGTCGACGGCTACTTGCTCGAGCTATCCTACTTCTCCATCGTCTTCTCCCCCTGAATCCCTATACTTGCGTCCTCCCAACTTCCATCGTCCTCGTTTAGCTGCACTCTCTTCCCTTTCTCCGTCATCACTTTCATCATCTTCCTCCATAAACTCTTCAAAATCCATAAAAAGATCGTTCTGGTCAAATTCACCAGTCATTACCAATTGCTGTAGTTTGTACCGTACGTGTATAAAGCTAGCTACAACAGTGAAGTATAAAGCCAAACGACCGGATGTGCTTATTACATACCGAGCTATAACTAGCTATAGCACACGCACAATCTCACCAAATTGATTTGAACACAAAAACAAAATTACATGGTGAAAATATCGACTTTTATCACATCATTGGCATGTATATGTCATAATTTTTTAAAGGGGAATTGATATTAATACTATGAACTATTAGGGGAAGGTAAAGAATTGTACATAGAATTATGATTTATTAGACTTTTCAGCCTTTGAAATAAAATAAGCAGAAAATCGTATCTCTCTGCACATGCTTTTTTATGGAACATCCTTTTTCCCGGTAGTGATGTTACAAATAGTGGACCAACTCCTTGACTGATTTTCTATGGAAAGAGAGAAGGCTTTTTTTCGACATTTCAATTGAGGATATCGAGTAGCCAGAAAATTATGTGATATACTATGTAAATGAACAACTTATAAATGACATATTCTTGCCGTATGTACCAAATTAATGGACATTTATTTGCTTAGAATGTCAAATTTAAACAATTTCATTGTTTACCCTGGGTTGCTTGTAAGGTCGTCAACTTCATGTCACCGTTGGGCATTGGTTTCAATCCTGAATAATAACAATTTAAACCTAAACATTAAATGATTTCCCGTTGAGCAATAGTTTGGAGCAAACTCTCCCTTCTTATCGTACGCATAAGATAATATACAGGTGAAGTATAAAAGCGGTATAAATACAATGTTACGTATACGTGTTGTTTTCAAAATTATTTTGCTATTATTTCACTGTATACATGGCTCTGCTCCGCGGTATAACATCGGCTTGATTAAGCATTACTTTCCTTCTAGACAGCTACGTTCTCAAAACTCTGGCTTACTTGTTACTCCTAGGGTTAAAACAAAGTGGGGGAGCGAACCTTCGCTCATGCTGGACCTTCATTATGGAATACTCTCCCTCAATGGATCAAGAATAGCAGTTCTGCTGAAGTGTTAAAAAACAATCTTAAGAAATATCTGTTTAATTTAGCTTATAATTGATTATCATCACCTTTCATGTCCGTACCTTCCTATCGCACTTTGTATAAATGTATCATGTACCGTATGTATTTCATCTTTTGCACAAGCTGCGCCTTGAGCATTTGACTGTCAAGTGGATTTGGCGCATTATAAATCATGTATTATTATTATTATTATTAAACTACTGTTGTGCATATATTTTTTTCCCCAAGTTTGATAGTTAACTCAGGGTCAGGTGCAGGTCAGGTGGGTATATCCATATAGAGCCTATATATTTATTTATTTAATTATTATTATTATCATTATCATTTAATCATTTTTTGTGGGGGGACGCGCCCTTTTTTTCGCGGTTCTTTCATCCATTTCTTCTCTCTCTCTCAAACACACACACACACACACGCGCGCGCATTATTATTATAGGAAAAATTGAAATTTCAATCGTCAGACTGCAAGAATGGAATATATTCAATACAACCCCTTAATCATTTCTAACAATTTCTTTTCCCCAAAAAACCCTTATAAGTTATTTTCTTTTAAATTTCTCAACAGAACCATTCGAGACTGAAATTGAGGAAACTATGCAGTACATATCAAACAGATCATGTATCAATTTTCTGCAGTACGACAGCGGGGTACCATCACTCGTTGGGCACGCCAACAAAGTAATCTTCGAAAGTGCGTCAGGGTAAGGGCTACTGATAATTAACAATGGTCATGAGAGTGCATGATTCTTTCAAGCACCCTCAACGTTTAACAAAAATAACAATAGCAACAACAACAACAAGAATAATCCTAACATACTCTCGTGTGAGACAGCCCTCTGTACCCTGAATTGGGACTACCCTGCTCGTTTTATTGTAATAAAACATGTCAAATTAATACATTAATAAATTATATTAACATTGTCCCTAATGCTAATACAAATAATAATGATAACAATGATGGTGATGGTGATGATGATGATGATGATAATGATAATAAAAGAATACTGATATTTAAAATTATAGGAGTACATTTTTTAATTTAGCGAGCAGGCGATGAAAGCGAGCAGAGAACAAAAAGATTGACTCTCAAAGTGATTAGGGAGATATGAAAACTACAAAAGGACGGCCTTACAGTAAGAACATTGGTAACTTTTTGAATTATCATGGCGGTTTTGGTGGTGGTGGTGGTAAGGAATACTGCAGTTAAGCAGCCTTATACGCCTATGATGAGAATGCTAAGAATTATAAAAACAAGAGGAATAATATTTTTGAGAAATCCCGAGATATTTTTGCCACTGTGATATAAGTTCCCATTACCAATTTAATAGACGATTTTCAGCATTTATCTTCCAAAGTCAAATATACTCTTAAAACCCCCAATATAAAATCACTGTATAATTGATACACATTAATTAGGGAAACAATAATATTTACGTCAGTCGTCAAACTTCTTGACATTTAAAAAAAATCCAAAGCAGTTTTTTAGTGACATTTTTGTATGTTTTTTTCTTATGATTTTTTTAAATGCTGAAGGAGTTACACATTTTACAAGAGCACAACATCTCGGACTCTTTTTAGTCTAGTTTTAAAGCGGTATGTTTTGCTGTTCTCGAATTAGTATTATAACTTATCATCAAAGCCTCTAAATTGGCAACGTGGTGTAAAATATATCCTCTGAACTGATATGGGGGTCTCAAATTGCACAATTGCGGCTATACATTATAGGTATACGCAGGATTTTTTTCGAAGGGGGGGTTTTAAAATTTG
>BEXV01004712.1:10970-24199 GCA_003118195.1 Hemicentrotus pulcherrimus | reverse complement strand
AATGAACTGATTAGATTTTGAGGTCACGAGGTCAAAGGTCACATGGCTCATTATGTATGCCAAAACAGCTTGTGATCGCATTATCTGAAGAACCGATTGATGGATTACTATTTAACTCAGGACTCCTTGCAGAGCCAATGAGTAGATTTTAAGGTCTTGAGGTCAAAGTTCAAAGGGTCATACATGTATATGCATATGAGAAATTGCTTGTAATCACGATATTCTGAGAACCTGTAAATGGATTACAATTGAAATTGAATTTGAAATTTTTTTCTCCATTTTGGTTTTTACAATTGCTCTATGACGGAGGCATCATTTTTGACTGTGCTCAGTCGAAGTTCCATCTAGTTTATTAGTGCAATGACAAAGGCTCCTTTAGATTTTAAGTAAAGAAATGGGAAACGAAAAGTCAATCCACTTTTTATCTTTATCAGAGGATAACCGAGGACAGACAGCAGACAAGGCCCTCTTGCTGCAGCGGAAGAAGGAGTTACTGAGCATGCTGCCTCTCGATGTCTTCCAGAGGTCCACAACAGGCAGTTCACTACACACTAGACCAGAGACTCAAGGTTCCGTCCACAGAAACTCCATTGTCTCAGCACTGTCCTTACATGGGGATAACCCAGCCAACCATCCCTCCATGTAGGCATTGCTAAGATTAAATAGGAATTATTCTATTAATTAATATGTATTAACAGGTACTCACTCTAAACATATGAAATTTATTGGCTAACAGTGTCATATCTGCCATCCCTCATAATTTTGGATTGAATGATCCCTTATTATGAGCCTTAAAACTAAAGCCTTCAACTCCTCTCAGTTTCCATGGTCCATGGTTTGTGGGCCGCGTGTGGCTATGGCAGCCCTCCAGTTTGAAGTGACAATAGGCCGCAGCCCATACCAAAACGCAACTTATCTGGTCTTGGCAAATATTGGTCATGGGATGAGGTTAGCAAATTTCAAAGAGAATCATTATTTCTGAAAATTTCCATGGAAAAGCATACAAAATATACTCATTCTAATTAGGATTGGGTAACTGTGTCCAAGATTCTGATATAAAATCCTAGATTTAGCTCATGCTGCAATGTTAATTATAAGCCTTTAGGTCAGTCAGGAACCCCATGACTTTTACAAGTCTGATTATCAAGATATGTATTACTGGAAATCAAAATCAAAATTTGGTTAAAAAATCAAAACGGTTTTCATAACACTACAGTCAATTGGTGTAAACGAGTATGGTAAAACAGGTCACTCAAAGACTTTTACTCTTTTTGAGGCACTTCATGGTCATTTTGAAACGCAATTTTTTTAGGGCGTCAATATTACACCATATCACAGGCACTGATAACATGTTGGGCCGTGCATCTCAGATTTAAGATTCTCAATTTTAGCTGTGGAATTTGGCAGGTATGGAGTGTGGTCTACTAGAGAAAAACCAATTGCAGAAATCTTTTTTGAACTTTTTTCTTTTTGGTCTAGTGTAAATTGTTGTACTTTTCCAATGCGATGATGTTTAACCAGCTTGGATATTCTTATGTCTAATAAATATCTGTATTTTTTTCCAATTAATCCCAGACAACCAGGTCAGCTGAGATCACAGAGTATGGTGGAAGAGGCTGGACCCGTTGGTCCATTCAACAGCATGGTGATGGTGATAGATGACAGTATTTTCAACCAGGTCGACATCCCTGCTGTTGAAGTTCAGCAAGAAGGTGGTGACCCAGAGGCAAAGGGTCCAGAGACCATGGATTGTCTCAGAACCAGCGCAAAGGAGGAAGGTACCGTTGTACAGGATCCAGAACGTCTGATGGCTGGGGGTGATGCGGACAAGCTGTCTGATGATGTGAGCGAGTCCAATATGAGCGACTACCTCAGTGAACTTGAAGGGGGTAGGGCAGAGATCCTATGCAACATGGTGAAGAAGAACTCACAGGCCAGAAATGACCTCACACAGTTGGACAATGAACCCTCGGATGCCACAGAACTGGAGAATGGCTATGATGATGAGTATCCTCTGGATAGTGTCGAACAGAAGTATCCGGCTTTAGACAGTGCAGCAATGAGTGATGATAGGGTTGGGAACAGAAAAGTAACCACTGCAATGAAAAGTGAATCTCAACCAAACCTTGACGATAATGACAGTATCAATAGTAAAACTGTTGTACCAGACACTGTGACTGTTGATAGAAATGAGTCCAAGAGTGATCACCCTGAACAAAGTTACTCACCATCCTTTCTGAAAGACAGTATTACTCAGAGTTATGTTGTAGCAGAGACTGATGAACAAAGTGAAAGGTCTATGCAAAGTGGGAATAAACGGGAAACGATTCCTACAGAAGAGCATCTTGAACAGCCTGTTGTGTCTAAAATAGAAACTAAAGTATCTGAAAAAGCAATAACAGATAAGGAGACAAAGATTAATGTATATGGGTCAGCCACTTTACATGAACAAAACAAGATGATTATGCAGAATGCATGTGAAGATGTGTCAAATGGAACAAAGCCTGAAGACAATAGAAGAGAGGCAAACAATGATAGCAATACTAACACTGTGTCTGTGAATGAATCCCTGAACAATGAATCTCAAAACGCGAAGAATATTTCCAGTATTTCATCGGTTGATGGGTCAGTTAAAGCAGCTTTAGAGAATGATATTGTAAGCAATAATGTTGAGGGAACACCTCTGAGGGAAGGAAGTGCTGAAGGAGCATCTAGTCCTGCAGATGTTGCATTAGCAGGAACACCAAACTCTCATCCTGTTCTAAGAACAGGCATTGATGCATTAGCAATAACAGTAGTCAATGAAAAAGATGTTTGTATAGTGAGCAGCAAAATAGAACAAAACACTCCAGCTGGAGACCAACAGCAAGTTGAAACCGCAGTTCCAGATGATATTCCCAGCAATACTGTAGACCACCAAAGTGTTTCTGTAAATTCTAACATATCTGAATCAGTTGTGACTCAGAATTGTGAGAATGATGTTGTAACGCAAAGTAATGAAGAATTGTTATCAAGTGCAATGAAGGAAGACAGTGGTAAAGAAGTAGAGAAGAAAGAGGAGGAAGAAGTGGATGATGATGCAAAGGACACTAAGGAAAAGGATAATGGGAATGATGGTGATAGAGGAACGGGTGGTGGTAATGGGAATGATGGTGATAGTGGAACGGGTGGTGGTAATGGGAATGATGGTGATAGTGGAACGGGTGGTGGTAGAAATAGTCACAATGATAATGGAGGTGGGGCTTTGGGAGGAGGAGGAGGGGAAGGAGATGGAGATAGAAACAATAAAGATGAAAATCCTGGAGACAATAAAAATGGTAACAGCAATAATCACACTGAGGACAAGGAAGTCGAAAGTGAAGAAGAGAATCGGTTAATTTGTTTCAAGAGCTTAGAACAATTGCTGCAAGAAATTCAAGCTCAGAGCTCGTGCAGGAAAGAAGAACTTTTGTCATATAATGACATTCCTGAGGTTGATGATCCAGTCTTGTACTGTGATAGTTGTGGATTAGATGAGGATACTTGTGTTTGTCCTAATAGCTCTTTACATAGACTCCTTGGACAAGATGAGTTCCAGAATCGTTCAGAGCTTGAAGACAAGGAACTCTTTGATGAATCAAGTCAGCAACAGAATATTGTCTTAGAGTACAAGATGCTTCTAGGTGAACCGCATCCTGGTATTGGTTACTATAGCAACGATCTATTATCCTCGAGAGAAGCATGGAATGAAGAAATCCACCAAGCATCTAGGCTGTCAAGAGCAAAACCAAATTCTGGAGTTCCGAACGACATCATGCTGACTACTGGTGTTGCAATGACGCAAGTCCAACGTCCCATTTCTGATAAGGTCAGACCATGGTCATCCAAACCATCACGTCCATCCAGTCACCGAGGACCGAATGGAGGAAGAGGAGGAGCAAAGGTCAGCCTGGAGGATGCAGACATAAGTGACAGTGGATGCAGGAGTGAAATGTCTGAATCACTGACCCATCCTAGTCAACTCCTGACTGATGAGATGGAGAAAGATTACAATTTGGGTGATGATTTGGATCTGAAAGCTCAGGTACGTGTTCCCTCATTTCTTTCAATATTCTTTTCCTTTTCGTACTTACAGTCAGGGAGAAGGATGACAAAGTTGTGACAATTGTGAATTAATAATCTCATGTACATGTACATGTACTTTCCACTACCACACTTACTGAAAATGCAGTGGCATTGATAATTACAGCCAAGATAATAGTACATGACCAAAATATGAATTTATGATTGCATGCTTGTTCTAATCAACTCTATTTTTTTATTTGACTAATGTTTCCTTTCACAACTAATCTTTGAGGAGAATCATTAAAATTATGAGAAATATTAGATGACTCCTATGAAAAATGTGATTAACATTCAATAATTCAATTGTGACTTAAATTCCTGATTTACTCAAAGTTTGGGACATGATTTGCTGCTTACAGATTGGGAGGGTTAATGTGAAATGGATCCTTTAATCAGATGTGAACGGGATGATATTTCTTGGAAGATTAATGAGTTTTAATTTTAGGTGACACTTGTACTTGGTCTTTATTTTGTCTTTTCTTTTTCATTTCTGAAATCAGCATCGAGAACATTTTGAATCTGAAACCTCAGAAAATGTGTGAGTATACTTCATTTGTAAAATGAATATGAATGGAAATTGTTTAATATTTCAGTAAGCTTTTATCATTCTATTGTAGCATATCAGTTCAAAATATTCTCATTGTATTACAAAGATTTATATACAGAGTTGACTCTAATCCCCGAATAAAAAAACCTTGCCAAAGTGTTGTCATGTTTAGTTTCCATACCAGGTTAAAGTTGTCTGTTCTTTTGTTCAACTTGGATTGGTCAGTGTTTTGTATTTTGTTTCCAATAACTGCGGATGTTATGCCTGCACATTAATGACACTTAGTGGGACTACAGCTAATTTGTGTCCAGTTATCCTTGTCTCAGACTTTTTTTGTAATGTAATTCAAATTTGATGCATAAATCTTTTTTTATGCCTCCGCCACCGAAGGTGGTGCCGGAGGCATCATGTTTTCGGGTTGTCCGTCCGTCCGTCCGTCCCGTTCTTGTGATCGCGTTATCTCAAGAACCGATAGATGGATTCCCGCCAAACTTGGGTGATGTATGTATCTCACAAAGCCAATGAACTGATTAGATTTTGAGGTCACGAGATCCAAGGTCAAAGGTCACAGGGCTCATTATGTATGCAAAAATGGCTCGTGATCGCGTTATCTTAAGAACCGGTTGATGGATTCCTGCCAAACTAATGCCATGTATGTATCTTACTTAGCCCATGAGCTGATTATATTTTGGGGTCATGAGGTCGAAGGTCAAAGGTCATAGGGCTTGTGATCGCATTATCTCAAGAACGGATTAATGGATTCCTGCCAAAATCAGGTCATGTATGTATTTTGCAGAGCCAATAAACTGATTAGATTTTGGGGTCACTAGATCCAAGGTCAAAGGTCACAGGCTCAATATGTTTTCAAAAATGGCTCGTGATCGCGTTATCTCAAGAACCGATTGATGGATTCCTGCCAAACTTAAGTCATGTATGTACTGTATCTTACACAGCCAATGAACTGATTAGATTTATGGGTCATCAGGTCAAAGGTCATGTGGCTCATTATGTATGCCTATAAATAGCTTGTGCATGCATTATCATTAAAACCCAAAGATGGATTACATTCAAACTTGAATTTTAAAAATTGTTTCTGTTTTGGTTCGTAAAATTGCTCTTTGGCGGAGGCATCATTTTCGACTGCGCGCAGTTGAAGTTCCATCTAGTTTATAATTATTTCATTCACCTGTTATAAATAATTGTACATGTATTTCAGTAGTCAGAATACAAAACACCTGAATACTCTCTGTACACATGATCAAAAATTATTATTGGAAACAAGGGGGAAGTCTGAGAGAAAAATAGTAAGAAAGAAATCATAATTTGAGAAGTGAGACGTCACACCTTTTTTCCCCCTGGAGAGATGAGTAGAAGTATGAATGATGACTTGAAGAGCTCTTGACCAATCCATGCACAACTCATTTTCGATGATGGATATGATACATGATATTTTGTTTGTGTTGGTAGTACATGTATATGTATGGTTTAATCATGAATTTAATTTTTATTATGCAATTTGTCTCCCTTTAAAGTAAACCTCACCACAAGAAATAACTTTAGTTATTCTGAGGGATTCATTGTATTGTTGCCCATTGATCTACAAGATTCCCACCAAAGTGTGTGGGAGAGGTATAAAGCAAGATATTCTTAGCATAATGTACAGTTTCTCAGCATGACATGGACATAGCCATTTTCTTGATAATGTGACGATTGAGAGAATGCAAATTTGCATGAAATAAGTTGGTGCTCTTCTGGGATGAAAGTATGGCATAAATGAAATAGATTTGTCATCAGCTATATTTTAGTTTTACTTGATAAATGAGTTACAGGTGTTTTTGTTGAATTAGAAAGTACTTCCAACTCAAGCTTGGTGCATGAGTACAAGTTCACTGGGTATGTCACATCAAGAAAATAGCTGCGCCCATTTCATTCTAAAAGGCAGTACATCGTGCCAAGAATATCTTCATTTATATATATATTGTACACTTTCATAAGGAATATTGTACATAAAAAGGCAGGAATACATTATATCTTTCAGTGCGTACCTACACTTATTATTTGGGTTGAGGTTTCCTATATGTTGATATAAAAATTATATTTTGGCCACTAAATATCCTTTGAAATTTACAATTTAGCATGTAATCTTATACTCATTGCTTGATTGATACAGCTGATTCCAATTGATTAGTACGATGTAGTCTCTATATATTAGCTAAGCTGTGTAAATATCAAGACAATTGATATCACTCTCATTTAAGATGGGATTTGAAATTCATTGGAGATCTTTTTTCAGCCTTACACAATTTTGACTCAAATCGGCAATTAAGATCCTCCCGCCCCCTCTTTCCTGGCCCATTATTTATTTCATTAGCATGATATTAGATTTGACCTGTACAGGCAGCATATTTTATTTTATTCCCTTAATACATTCTAATACACAATGTCTAAAATCAAGTATATTGTAGTTTTAGCGATAGATAAATTTTCTTGACCCTCTTATTATCAGGGCCGTAGCCAGAGTTTGATTTTTTTTGGGGGGCACATTCATGTACCGGTAATCGATCGGCGTCCTGGGGAGGGGTCTAAAAAAGTTCAACCAATCTTGGACATTTTGGGGGGGCACATGCCCACACCCCCCCCCTTCCCCCGTGGCTCCGTGTCTGCTTATTATCATCAAGGTCGACAGTTCAATTAAATGAGCTGATGCTGGTGAGATGCCCCTTGTTCCATTCAAAGTACATCTGAGAGTAGTGAGTTCCATACATAAGCATGTTGTTACTAGGCAACCCAAGCAGTGCCATCTGACTCCTGAAGACTCCACCTGTTGCTCTGCAACGACAGGAAGCAGAGACAAAGACTGAGTCGATAGAGAACAAATTGCCACTCCAACATACCGAAGGCCTTTTATTAGCTTTTTGTCAATTAATAATTCACTCTAGCATATTCTAGCATTCTCTCTTGTTAGAAAAATGTCAAACTGCTCTACCTAGCATTATGCCATTGGAGAATGAAGTATTTGATGTTGACGTAGATGCAACGAATTGCTCCATTGTTTGCTTTTAACTTCTTCACCTTTAATAGGAAGAAAAGCAGGTCTCCTTAACTCTCTTGTATCATCAAGAACTGTTGATGGATACTCTTTCTTCTAAATGGACAGAAGTATCTTTACTTAGATAATGGGAGACAGGATTTACCACTGCGCGTGATTTGTGTTCTTTGAACGGTTAGAGATTCATTGAATTTGCAATTTAAACTTCTGTGAAGGACACTATAGGAATGAATGAAGTTTCTTATGAGGCATTCGTCCATCTTATTGTTGTCATAAATACTGGGTTTGTGGAAGCACAATTGAAAGATCTAACTTTAGCGTGTTAAGTTACTGTCAGGAGAACCAAATAGGTTTGAGCAACAAGCATGGTGGACCAAATAATTTAGTTCAACTTGGAATTTGTGATGTGGCACTATAGAAGGTAATTGTCATGAAATGGCTGAAAATTTCACCTATTTTTTTTTTGTTTTGAATTTACCGGTACTTTTACCCCTAGTCAATAGCATTTGTGGAATGTGTTATTATCTGTCAAGATTAAAGCTCTAAGATATTAGCAATCAGTTTATATCTTTGTAATGATTTGTTTTTACTTTATGTTCAGTCACTATTCTATAACTGTTCTCTTTTCAATAGTTGTTAGCATGCATTTAACATATCTAAGTCTTGTAGCCAGAATAATACAAATAATTGTTACATTATATTTTTGTTTTGCAGGAGTAAATCCGCCAATCTTGAGATTGTTGCGAGTACAAAACCAAGGTAAATCAGGTTGAACTTGAAATTCAGTCATTACTGAGATAGTTGAAAAGTCCTTGAGCATGATAATGAATGATCATTTGAATAAGAAAGTCTTTTGGTTTTGTTGTGTGTAAAAGCATTTCTGCTTTAACGAAAAGCAAATAATGTCAATGAAAAAAAATGGTTTGTAATTTCCACAATTTTACAAACATGTTCCACAAAATTATTGTTTATCTTAAGATAATTTTCAAATTTTTCAATCATAGGCCTCTCCCATTATTTTTGGTGGTACAATTACTACTTTATGATATTCAACTTTATGCATGTTATTAATTAACACTTTTACAATTCTAGTACAACCATCACCTCCCTTCCCCCACAAGAAAAACAAAGCACACACATTGAACAGCTTCTACTGCTTATGGCACTAGTCTATGTATGTCAATGAATGAATATGTGCATCTTGTGACTTCTGTAGGCATGCCAAGAACAAGACAGATGATACACCCCTACTGGCCCCTTTCCCACCCCTCTGCTTCAAGATCAATGCTCGTCCACCTACAGGGAAGCTCTACTACTTCTCCTATGGAGCTACAATGAACCCAACCAGGTGAGATGTTCATGAGAAGAAGGATTAAAAGTGCTTTCTCTTTTACCTCTCCCTTAAACATGTCATGGATCTGTTGATGGAACATTATCATATTTGTTCTGCCTCACCACCCATCCCCCTTACACACAATGAGTGATTTCAAGTTGGGTGTTTAAGGCTGGTGTTAGTGTTTAATAAACACTAACACCAGCCTAAACACCGAAATGGAAATCAGCTGGTGTTAAGGCTTTGACCTCTGAATATAGTCAACTTCCGGTAGCTAGTGTTATCGATTTTGCAAAATTGTCGTCTGCTGAACCGACCTTTGTGGCTGGTGTTAATATTTTACGTACAAATGTCCTATTCACTAACACTAGCCCCTAGGGATTTAGCAAATGTTGATTTCCAGTTCGGTGTTAGTGTTGTACCGCTCAACAGTCAATGCACGAACAACGCCAATTTATTGTCTGACGATCAAATCAAAATATGTGAAACGGGTAATTCATATATTCTTTTGTCTAAAATGAGTTATTTTATAAGACCAGAGGAATACGTGTAAATTTATTCTGTACTTTTCATGATATCTTTAGTTTTGAGGTACCAATTTAAAATCATCGTCGTGAAATCAAGTATGTGGTGACGTCACAGTTGGTGTTAAGCTATCGATTTTGATATCGGTATCGGGCTCTTAATTTCATCAGCAAATTTTTCGCTCGATTTAAGAGCTGTTGACTGCTCTTAACACTAACACTAACACTAACACCCAACTTGAAATCACTCAATGAGTGATTTCAAGTTGAGTGTTTAAGGCTGGTATTAGTGTTTAATAAACACTAACACCAGCCTAAACACCGAAATGGAAATCAGTGTTAAGGCTTTGACCTCTAAATATCGTCATATCATTGATCACAGTTACAAACGAGTCCAAAGTGATGAAATTGTAAATAATAAACTGTAAATGTTGCATAGCTCCCTCTCAAGGTCAAGATATCAATTTAGCTTTAAAAAACTGTTTCGTGACTAAAATTGACCGATTGGCTATTCCCGTTTGGAAATTATATATCACAAATGCATATTCCGAGATTTTTATGGTCGCAGTTACCATTGGATGGTCGTATAGGTGCTATTTGAAATTTATCAAAATTTACCAAGAGCACCGTTAAATTTTAATATTCAATTTTTCTTGAAAGCATAAATGCTTTAGGGGCTAAATTTTCTAGTGCTCCAAATGTATCAAAATTTAAAAGAATTGTTCTCTGGCCATTTTCTAAATTTCCCAAAACTTTGTATTATCTTTAAACATGTATATGTGCCTGTTAGTAGATACAGTATCAATTTCAAATACATTGTACCATTGAATAAAGAGAGAAATGAAGAGACTTCCTATGCAGACACAACTGTTGTAGGTCCATACATGATATTAGGCAGAAATTTAGGAGTAGTTATTTAAATCTGATTGTCAATTAACGAAATTATATTGATTGAAAATTGGTAAACATGGATGCCAGTTTTCATGCCTTAGCAACTTATTTTTTAGCCACAATTCAAGCAGTGTGTGTACAAAATAGATAATGGTAACAAGATTTTCAGGCCCACCCATAACTGTTAAAAAAGAGAGATTTTATTCATAATCCACTATTGATGAGGTGATGCAAAATATTATTAATAATTGCAATAGCTAGTTCTTCTTATATAGCACTTTTCAGGACAGAAGGCCCTCCCAAAGTGCTTTACAGCTGTTTTATAATTGCTGGAAGAGAGCATGTTGAATTTATATCCAATTGTGTGTGCTTGTTTCTCGTCTCCCTTATATACAGATTGCTCTATACTAATTTTCCTTTTTTTATATATTTTTTTTCTTTTGGGGGGCATCTTTTATACCAACAGGTTATCCACTTATATAGGATCCAAAGTTGAACAGAGATTATGGGGTATTCTCTTTGGATTTGCTCTGCAATTCAATAAGAAAGGTAACTTAATTCTTTTATTATATACATCTTCAATGTATAGACTGTAATGATATATTTTCAGAATTGAGATGGGGAAACCAGGTCATATGTGTGGATACTTATATTGAATTAAAAGATTTCTGAGTTAGTGGTTTTGTACAGTTTAGGTTCTAATCTTAGAAGGAGGTAACAAACTTTCAAACCTCTAAACAAGGAGATGTACCAGGTATGTTATACAAATGTTATATTTTATTAGGGTACCAATCACCAAATATATTATTGTAAAGCTCAAATACCAGTATATAAAATCAACCTTTAAAAAAAGCACATTACCTTACATTGTATTGGCTAATGGATAGGGACTATGAACACAACTTTAAAAAATTGCATACTCTGTAAAACCGTGCAAGATGGACTTTGGTAATGTGTGGGCCATCTTTTTCACAAGATACATCGCAGAGTTGCCAATTTGTGTTTGATTGATCACAAATTCAAATATTCATTACATTCTTGTTTTTAATCAGAATGTGCTCAAATTATCACTCACCTGGTTTCTCTGCTGTTTTTCTGCTTGTATCAAAACTAACTGAAAGGCATCGTTTAACAATGTTAAATCTGAGATGCACGACCCTATATACGTGTTATTAGTGTCTGTGATATGGTGTAATATTGAAGCCCTAATAATATTGTGCTTAAAAATAATCAAGAAGTGCCTCAAAAAGTAAAAATCTTTGACTGACTGGGTTTACCATACTCATTTTCCCCAATAGACTGTAGTGTTATGAAAACTGTTAGGAAAACGCAAAATTTGATTTTGATTTTCAATCATAACCATCTTGATAATCAGACAGGTGATCGGCTTGTAAAAGTCATGGGGTTCCTGACTGACTTAAAGGTTTATAGTTATCATTGCAGCATGAGCTAAATCCAGGATTTGTTTCAGAATCCAAGACAAAGTTACCGGATCCCTTTAATATCTAGGTGTGGACTTCCCCTCTAAACGTCAGTCATTTGAAAAGCTTTGTGGAACATACCGGTAGTTAGATTTTGAACCTTCTGAAGAAGACTATGTTGTTAGTAAATCATTGAAACTGAACTTACTAAACTTAGGAACCAATATATATTTCACCAAAAGATCTTAATCTTTATTTAGTTTCCAAGTGCAGTGATATTTTTTCTTCAAATATCCAGGTCAAGACATAGAGGCTGGAGGCTTTGCAAACATAGAGTTTTCTCCCAAGAGCTCCGTGGAGGGCTGTGTCTACTGCTTGAAGCCATCTCAATTAAATTCACTGGACAAGTTTATGGGTTTCCCGGAGGTAAAGATGTCTTTTTTTGTTGTCTTCTACACTCTTGAAGGGAAACAGTTCCTAAAATAATACAAATTGTATTTTTGTTCACAGACATAATATCTACCCCAGAAAACTTTGAGACATATGCTTAACAATTAGTCAGTACTGAGGGTTAACTGTTATGTGAATTCATATAAATAATGTTTTTATATTGATATGATTTTTTGTATAAACTTGTTTAAACATGAAATTTAAAAATAGTAAACTAGCATGGAACCTTTTTGAATTTATCATTTTCAGGTGGTCATACTAACTGATTGATCTAAATCGATCAAAAATTCTCCAATCAATTGCAAGTTTGCAGTCTCCTTTCTCTTATGTACATAGTTACGATTGATATCAACTCTTTGTAAGACGGAGCCCAGGCATCTCTGAAAATCAAAGACAGTTTTCAATCTAGACATGAATAGGTACCCGTTTGCAAAATCAAATAAATGTCAGTGCTTCAAAATCAAGTTTTTAGATGTCTGACTAAATTGAAATAGTTGATTGAATGCCTGTTTTGCCTATCTTTGACAGTTTTACACCAAGATTGTACTACCAGTATGGATGGTGAACTGCACTGACCCCAACAAGTTTGGTGTAGCCCAGTACTGTATCCCAGCTGTTATGTACATAGCCCAGGACAAATGGACCCATACAGGTTAAACATACACTATGGATTATTATGAAGATATGAACAGAAGTAGCATGTTTGTTTGTTGGTTTTTTTTTGCATCAAATTTTATGTGTTGGATATGATTTGACTATGATATAACCAGTGTTGTAGTACTTAAAGGAGCTACACAAAGAAAATCTACTAAAAACTGATAATTAGAACAAATTACATATGGATGGAAAGATTTTCTCTTGAAAAACACGAATAATTTGCTGAGAAATCATATAGATATCGTGGAGAGGC
>BEXV01004711.1:0-18957 GCA_003118195.1 Hemicentrotus pulcherrimus | reverse complement strand
GAGGGAGGGCTGAGGAAGGGGGAGGTAGAAGACGAGGGACAGCAGGAAGATGAGGAGGAGGGGAGGCAAGGGAGGAAGAGGGAGGATTTGAGAGGGGAATAGGAGGAGGGAGAGCAGTAGGGGGAAGAGCTCACGAGCGATTTCCATTTTTTCCACACAGCCTTGCCCGCTTTATCGGATTCGTCGAAGCTGACGAAAACATCTTGTCCTAGCGAGTTCAGCAAGCAAAGCACCTTGCCGGCATCCTTAAATTGTAATATGGTGCGACTGCCCGATGGCACCATGTTGCAGACCGTCCCAAAACTCTTCTCTACTCCTGCCGTCTTCGCTGGAAAAATTCCTGGCCAACACATAGTATGCAGAATTCCGGGTAAATCTCATGCTTCCTTGGTTTTATTTTTGTTTATATAAAATATCAAATCCCTTAAAAAAAACTAATCAATCAATAAAAGTAAAGACCATACATTTTTAATTGACATTATAAATATCCGATCCAACTATCATTAAAAACTGCTAACAGTACTATACGAATAGTACAAGAGGTCTACCACCACTACTACAACTACTGCAAATACAACTACTACGACTACTATACTACTACTAAATGTTTACTACTTTTAATACCACTACAATTACTACTACCACTACTACTACTACTACTACTACTATAACTACCACTAATACTACTGCTACTACTACACCTACTACTACTACTTCGACTCCTACGACTTCTACTACTACTATTTGAAATTCCTCTCTAGATATTTAGTAAAATCTATCGAATATAATAAAAGGAACATCAAATTATCTAGCAAAACAATATTCTGATGCGAGACGAGCAACAATATTTGTGAATTCGTATTCACCAAATAATATTCTCGTTTTTCCCTTCGCTGTCAAGTACCAGAATTTGAAAACAGTTTGAAATAACATTAAAAGTACACAATTTTGCTGCAAATTTCCTGCAAATTTGCTTATTTATATTTGAATAAATAATTGATGTATTACTGATGTTCCATTGATTTGCTAAATTGTAAGCAAAATTATGTTATTGTTTGAATATTGAATAAAAACCTCGAAGAGGCAAGGAGAGAAAAAAAATCATTAGTCTTGCTAATCTTTTCATGTAAATTTGTGAAAATCTCGAAAATATATTTTTTCACACCAAACAAAACAAAATGTAATGATAATTTGTTAATCAATATTGAGTTTTATCCCGTTTATTACTTATTTCACAGATTGTAGCAAAAACCTCTGTAAAAACGGCTGGTGTGAAGAGACTATGGTAGGCTACAACTGTACCTGCCCAAGTGGGTTTCAAGGGAGACACTGCGATGAAAGTAGGTGTAATATAATATAGTATCGTGCAAATTAATGAGCAATTAATGAGTGGCCAATCAATGAGCAAAGAGCATGAAAAGACATCTACAGGGTGTAAACCAAATGTCCACATTTATTTTTTACTTGCACGTTCTTCGCTGTATCTTTTATCAAACATTGTACATACATTCTGCACTGCACCTCACCAGTACGACAAAACATGACGGTGGCTGGTACTGCAACTGAAGAAGGAATAGAAGAAGTAAAAGATGATGATGACGATGATTAAACAGAAAGTACCTCAAGGTCCTATTTTCGAACTTTTTGATAATAATGCATCGTCATTTACCTCAGTTATGTCTGTTGTTGTTATTTTCAGTGATCATAGAGTCAACGAAGGAAGCGACGAACAATCCTACGACGAGCCCTCCGACTACTATGACGAAACGCTCAAACACAACGACTTCCCAAACCACCACTACCTCTGGTGTGTCTAGGCAATGATATCATGGAAATGACGTCATGCATTTGATCATTATCATAATGGGTCTAGCAACTTTATTCACCCTTCTCTCTCTCTCTCACTCTCTCTCTCTCTCTTTCTCTCCCTCTCGGTCTCTCTCTCTCTCTCTCGGTCTCAATCTGACTCTATTTTTCAGTCCTTTCCGGGCGTCGCTAAATAACTTTTTTTAAGGGGGGAACTGACCGTCTAATTCTTATTTTGTATAATTATGTGTTTCAGTGCTTCTTTCATGAACGTCGCTAAAACACTTCATAAAAGGGCAGTGCCCGTCAATTATTTAAATGTATATTTTGCCTAAAAGTTGAACGACATCGTTCCTGATGTTTTTGTTGTTGTTGNAATATTGAGTTTTATCCCGTTTATTACTTATTTCGCAGATTGTGGCAAAAACCTCTGTAAAAACGGCTGGTGTGAGGAGACTATGGTAGGCTACAACTGTACCTGCTCAAGTGGGTTTCAAGGGAGACACTGCGATGAAAGTAGGTGTAATATAATATAGTATCGGGCAAATTAATGAGCAATTAATGAGTGGCCAATCAATGAGCAAAGAGCATGAAAAGACATCTACAGGGTGTCAACAAAATGTCCACATTTATTTTTTACTTGCACGCACTTCGCTGTATCTTTCATCAAACATTGTTCACACATTCTGCACTGCACCTCACCAGTACAAAAAAAAATGACGGTGGTCGGTACTGCAACCGAAGCGAGAAGAAGAAGTAAAAGATGATGATGATGATTAAAAAGAAAGTACCTCGCGGCCCTCTTTTCGAAATTTTTGAAAGAATTGGGATTCCCACAAGAAAAGCATTTTCTGATTTATTTTTTCCTTTCCCACCCCTCCTTTCCATCTTATTCCCGTACCCTGACTATGAGCGCCTGGAGACAGTCGGCGGGGAAATAATCGTATTGAAATTAATTGTATGCATCATCAGTGACCATAGTTATGTTTGTTTGTTGTTGTTATTTTCAGTAATTGTAGAGTCAACGACGGAACTAACGATGAAGCCTACGACGAGCCCAACAACTACGATATCGGAACGCTCAAACACATCGACTTCCCAAAACACCACTACATCTGGTATGTCTAGGCAATAGCTTCATGGAAATTACGTCATGCATTGGATTATTATCATAATAGATCTAGCCATTATATCCCCTTTTTTTCTGTCTCCCCCTCTCTCGGTTTTTATCTGGCTAGTTTCAGTCCTTTCCGGGTGTCGCTTAAACACTTTTTAAAGGGGGGAAGTGACCGTCTAATTCTTTTTGTTATTGTCTTGTTTTTCTTTGTCCTTCTTTCATGAGCGTCGCTAAAACACTTTAAAGGGGGCGTGGCAGCTAGTGCCTATCATTTTTTAAAATAAATTAATTGTTATAACATTTGCCTACAAGCTTAACGACAACGTTCTTGCTGTTGTTGTTGTTCTTCTTCTTCCCACTTTCCCTTTCTCTGTCTGTCTGTTTCCCTTTCATTCCCTGACTCCGGCTATTTTCCCCCACTCATTTTGATAGGTTTTTTTTACATTCCGTTCAGAGTCGGTGACAACGGAAGCCAAAACCAAGGCCGAGTTGAGCCCTACGCCCACGAAGCCGGAACGATCAGAGGCAACCACATCGCAAGAAACGATCACCTCCAGTAAGAGAAACAAATTTTACTCTCTCTTTCTCTCTCTCTTTGTTTGTCTCTCTCTCTCTGTCTCTCTCAGTCTTTATCCCTATCCTGTCACGGGCGTTGCTAAAACCTGTCTCATTCGTTCGCCCACGAGTTGACGACAAGAAACACATTTAGATAAATCATTTGGTAAAAATTGACTTGGGCTTTGACAGAACACCACTTAATCTAATACCACATAAATTAATAAACTGATACAATTTATATGTTGTCATGTAGCAGAATTTTCTTCGTTTTGGCCTTCTTTAATCATGTTTAGGTTGTCATTCCTAATCACATTGNACGGAAGCGAAAACTGAGTCCGAGCCGAGTCCTACGGCCACGATGCCGGAACGATCAGAGGCAACGACATCGCAAGAAACCACAACTTCCAGTAAGAGAAACAACAAAATAATGTCATGCATTCGATCATTAATATAAATTATGTCTCGCCACTTCCCCCTTCCACTCTCTCTCTATCTCCCTTCCCCCTCAGTCCCTTTCCTGTCACGGGCGTCGCTAAAAGGAGGAGGTACCCGTTTCATGCATTGCCCACGAGTCTAATGACAACAAACACACCATAGGAACACATTTAGATTAGATTATTTTGACAAAATTTACTTGGGTTTTGACAAAGCACTACTAAATCTACAAACATAAGTGCTCATAAAATAAAATGACTGATACCATTTATATGTGGTCATGCGGAGCAGATATTCTTCGTTTTGGCCTTCTATAATCATGTTTAGTTTGTCATTCCTAATCCCATTGCTTTGTAAGTGTGGTTTTATTTCTTACAACCTTCAAACGTATCAGAGTCAGAAGAATTATCGACTACGGACGCAACGAGCAAGCCCATGAAGAGCCCTACGACCACGATGTCAGACACAACAACACCATAAGAACCCCACTATATCCCCCTTTTCTCTCTCTCCCTCTCTCTCTCTTGGTCTTAATCTGACTCTATTTTTCAGTCCTTTCCGGGCGTCGCTAAAACAATCTATAAGGGGGGAGGGAGAAGTGACCGTATAATTCTCATTATGTTTAGTCTTATTTCTCGTTATCCTTCTTTCAAGAGCGTCGCTAAAACACTTTAGGAGGAGGCAGTACACGTCAATTATTTAAATGTATATTTTGCCTAAGAGTTTAACGTCGCCGTATTTGATGTTGCTGATGTTCTTCTTCCCTCTTAACACGTTCTTTGTCTATGTCTGTCATTACCTGACTCCGACTCCTCTTTCCCCCACTATAGCCTCTCTCTCTCTCTCTCTCTTTCTCTCTCTCTCTATCTGTCTATCGCTCTGGCTCTCTCTCTCTCTCTCTCTCTTTCTTTCTCTCTCTCTCTCTGTATCTCTCAGTCTTTATCTTTTTAAAAGTTCTTTCCTATCTCGGGCGTCGGTAAAACATTTTTAAGGGGGAAATTACCGTCTAATTTTTTGTCCATGCGTTTAACAACAGTCAACACGCCAAATCAATACATTTAGATAAATGATTTGGCAAAATAAGACCCTTCAACTTTGTCAAAGCACCACTAAATCCAATGTCCTGACACACACTTATACCTCATTAAATAAATAAACTTTTAAAGTTTATTCAAAAAAATGTTCTTCGTTTTGGCCTTCTATTACTGTTCAGGTGTCATTCCTAATCTTATTACTTTGAACGTATGGCTTCATTTTTTATTAACGTTTCAGAGTCGGCGGAATCATCGACTACGGACGCGACGATAAAGCCAACGATGAGCCCTACGGCCACGATGTCAGACACAACGACATCGCCAGAAACCACCGCCACCAGTAAGGAAGAGAAACAATGAAATGATGTCATGCATTTGATCATTAATATAATATGTCTAGCCACTTCCCCTTCCCCTCTCTCTGGCCCTTCCCCCTCCCCCACTCGACTCTCTCTCTCTCTCTCTTTCTTTCTCTCTATCTCTTTCTATCTCTCTCTCTTTCTCTCTTTCTCTTTCTCTCTTTCCCTCTCTCTCTCTCTCTTTCTCCTGCTCTCTCCCCTCCTGCTGTCTCTCCCCCTCCCCCTCTCCCTCCCCCTCCTCTCTCCCCTCTTTCATTCATAAATTGGCCAAAATTTGCAATAGTGAGGAGAGTTTTAGTAGGTATTGATTATTAAAGAGACTTAAGGGACTTGGTAATATTGTTCAGATGAGAGATAATGGTGTTAAGGTAATTACTTCAATGCTACATGTACAGTTAAAGACAATATGAAAATTTGAATCAAAGCAGACCATTATTAATGATAACGGTTGGGGAAAAACTGATCTGATCGATTTCTTAACTTTCCCAACTATTATTACAATTTAAGTTCATTTTAGGTGAATGTAAATCATCACAAAGCTATGCATTGGCTCTATATACCATCCTAGACATTAAAGTGTCGTAATATGTTTTAAAGCCTGTCTTTTGTCTTATTTTCATGAAAAAACGGTTGGGAAAATTCAAAAATGGTTTGGAGAATTTACTGTAAGAGTATGTTGACCATTGACGCCTTCAAAGAAAACCATAAATATATGTGTGGTTTTAAAAAAAGGGATTGTTTGCATGTTAGAGGGTTAGTCCAGTATAAGGAATATAATAAGTAATATTTCATACAAAAAAAAAACGCAGTTTTTTCATCAACCTTCACTAATGTTCCCGAGTCTTTTTAAAACTGTAATTTTGTAATTGCATCTATTTTAGTATCATTATTTTCATTATCATTAGTATTATTATTTTCGCCATTACCGTCATCATTATCTATTATAATAATAATATTATAATGATAATAATGATAATAATAATTTTTCTTTGAATATTTCAGTTTCTACCTAAGCAATTACTTTGTCTACTTTCTTAAAATTGAGCAATTTACATATTGCTTTTCATCTTTTCAGCATGCTCATCCCCTCTGGTGAATTGTGAATACGGAGGGTCATTTTACAATTTCAGCACTAGCGAGGAGAATCATGCTTCCGCGGTTTCAGCTTGTTCCCAATACGGATCCCATCTGGTCTTCATCGAATCGGAAGAGGAAGAGCACTTCATCGTAGGGCGTGTTAGTAAGGATAAGGACTACTGGATCGGGCTGACCGGCTCAAGTGTCGATGACGCAAGGTGGCTAGACAAATCAAGTCTTACATATTCTAATTTTGAGAATAATTCGTTTGGAGAGAATGGAAACTGTTTTCGAATTCACTTCTGTTATGAGCAAGAGAAGTATCGGTATAGTTGGCATGATAGGGATTGCTCGAAACAATTTAGATACATATGCGAAAAAAAAGTGGGGATATGAAATTTAGATTTGTTAATTTAAATTTGTCATACCACCTGGTTGCACCAGTGATCACATCTGAACCCCTAGATGCGGGGGAGGTAATACATCCCTCCCCCCCAAAAAAGAAGAAGATATATATATATATATAATTAGGTTTACGGTTTTTTGCCATTGTTTGTATAAGTCTATCGGAGCTTTAGGAATTTTCGAGTTTGTGGGTTTTTTTGTCGTTCCTAGCACTAATTTTGTTTTACACGGAGAAGAAATATTAGTTTATGATTTTCAAATGACGGAGCACTACATTCGAGCAATTTAAAAAAAAAATCATATTGATGATTAGAAGTACAAGCGGTTTGTTCTCTTTGTGTTTTATAGAATCTGAATGCCTGACCGAAATTTGTACCAACAATTTTTGAATAATTTAGATTTTAAACCACTCTCCGAAAAGTTATCTCCTATCATAGAGGACAATACTCTATATGGTCCGAATCAAAGTTGCTTATTACCTGATGAATTTAATGATTTTGCTAATACACATAATTTGAATAAAATATTTACCTGTCTTCATATTAATTGTAGAAAAGAATTGTGATAATATTGTCTCTCTTATTGTGACGCGCCTGCGTGCGCTTCGAACCAAGACTACTGAATAAAGGGTTCGTTATCGGAGACATTTTGACACATAGACATTGGCCTCCTGACTGTTATGTTCTGGGAAGTATTGTGGCGGTTTGGGGATGTAATAATGTGTTAGGCTTGTCTTTGGTGGCGAATCAGATTGTCGTGGTTTAGTGTTGCCCATGATCCGTGACACTTATAAATACAATTGATCATAAATTTTGTGCAGTAGGAGTATCAGTGACTTGGTTGAAACCAAATGATCCCGTTTTTAATCTTGATGGATATGCATTTGCTGGAAATGAACGACAAGATCGCAATTGTGGTGGAATGGGTATCTATGTGCGTAATGATTTAAATTATAATCGTAGGCTTGATTTAGACATTAATAATAATGATTTTTTAATCTGTCTTTATTAAAATCAAAACAGAAAAGGAAGGTATTACATTTGGAACTATAGACCACCTAATACATGCTTTCCGTTATTAGAGTCTTTGAATTTAATATAGGATTTCCCGGCCAAATTCGCGAGTTTGTCATTCAAATTCATTTGTCTTGCGTTCAAATTCGACGGTTTTAGTGCTGTCGGGTATATCTCGGGTTTACATTCCTTTTTCTAAATTTCAAATCTATGAAGTTTTCGTTATAATCTATGTATGTTTCAGTCCAATTAATGAACTAATTGCTTCTTTCGCTGTTTGGTCATTCGATTTAACGCAACACGATTTTCTGACATCGCGACGGTGTACTTTTAGCATTCTAATTCATTTGTAGCATTCAAATTAGTACTTTGTGCACTCAAAGTAGTGGCCAATATACATTTCTCGTTTTTTAAACACTTTTTATAGCTCATTCTTCTTCTTTCAAGATCGTTTTTTCATGTGTATTTCATCCTATTTTATTTTCTTGCATTTATACTCTTTATATACTTTTAGATTTATCAGATATTCACAAGCTTTTAAGTTGATTATTAACAAAAAAGACTTACTGTATATCTACGGACTTGATGGTCTCAATATTTGTGTAAATTGTCATGTAAGGAAGTTGTTTGTCTTGTGTTTCATCATAAATATATCACAATTTCATTATGGAGGAAGGGTACAATATTGTGACTGGGGTAGGTATTTTCGTGTCCCCACTTTTCCGGGGTATATAAACATTTACGTTCAGAGATGCCATATCCCTTGATTTCGCCCCTTCTTTACCCAATGTCTGACTACAAACATATGCTTTGTCCTCAAAATTAATAAATTGAATAACAGAAAAGACCCCAATAGAAAATCATGTATTTAATTGCATGTTTTAAAGCTGTAAACATGTGTTGCATTTCTCCCCCTAATATTCTTAACTTGAATAAACATAATTCGAATACGAATGACAGTTTTTAATTTGAATGATAAAAATGACGCCTCGACAAGTGACGATTAATTTGAATGCTAGTTGAGCAGTTTCTAAATTGAATGACAGATCTATGAAATCCTTCGACCAAAATCCTAAATTAAAAACAAAATCGGGGAAAATTGAATGATAATTGGCATGGCAAAGCTGATCTGCGCTAACTTAAATGCAAAGTAAATGAATTCGAATGACAAACTCGCGAATTTGGCCGGGAAATCCTATATATACTAAACATAATAAATAAAGAAAATAAACTGATATATTTGGCTGGAGATTATAATATCAACTTTTAATATTGAATGATAGTTCTTGCCAATAATTTTTTTAATGTCTTATGGTTAATTCTAAGTTACCTGTGATTCACTACCCAACTAGGGTAACAATCAATTCTGCGGCATTATAATATATTCACTAATGATATTGAAAATATAAATAGCGGGATTCTATTTGTTGATATAAGTGATAATTTTCCAATATTTTGGATTCATAATGATCCAATTGATAATAATTGTGAACTTGTATATACTAAACGCAACAGGTGTGAAAATAATATTCGTCAATTTATTTGTAAACTTGAAACTATATCTTGCCGCATAGATAATGTTAATCCCAATGTAAATTATGATTTTTTTTTTTTTTATTCCAATACAAATTTCTGTATGATGAATGCTTTCCTATTGTACGTAGATCCTGTAAAAAGAAGAAAGATAAATCTTGGTTTAATGAACAATTACGTAAAGTGTGTATTAAAAGATGTCGCCTATATAAAAGGTTTATTCATAAGCCAACTCTTAATAATGAAATCTCATATACAACTTTGAGAAATAAATGTGACAGTGAAGTGAAAAAGACAAGAATAAATATTATCGTGATATGTTCATAAATGTGAAAAAATGATATGAGGCAAACTTGGAAATTAATAATTAAGGCTATGGGTAAAAAAATGAAACAAAATAATATTGAACAATTTTTTTTTATGGTCAGTTTTTATTCTTTTTCTCTTGAAACAAATTATAATCATAGTACAAATTACAATCATTAAATGTAACGCTCACCGCAATTGTGATGACATTATAAATCAGTATAAATGTTTGTCTTACAAACAGCTTCAAAAGAAACGTACATAGTTCCCCTCATTGCTGCCAATTGCCTTTCTTCTACTTTATCCCCTATTATACTATTCTTTATTTCATTAAAAGAGGGTGGTTTTTTAAGTTCTCTATTTCTATAAATCAAATATTTAACAAAAATTAAAACATGATTTATTAATTGATATTTTCCTTTATTTCTCTCCTCTTTCCCATACAGAATTTCCTCCAAACTACAGTTTTGTATTTCAAAGTCTAAAAATCTCGTGCACATTCCCCACACTGATTGTGCAAATTCACAAGTATAGAATAAATGTTTATATGTTTCTTCATCTTTTTCGCAAAATGAGCATAAGTTAGTCGAGACAAGACCAAAATGGAAGAGGTGATGATTTGTATATAATATATTATGTATAAGTTTGAACTGAAACTCTCTTAATCGACTGTTAAGTGTACACTGTCTTAGTCTTCAAAATATATTTTCTATTTCCTTACAGGAAAAACCATAGTTCCTTCCGATTCTCTCAAAAACCAAAGGTTTAAAATCATCTTTTTGTATTAATTGTACATAAATTTGTTTTGATTTTAAATCAGCTATATTAGTTGTTTTTTTCCCCAAAGTGAAATCAGTTCCAGAATTATTTTTTTCTTCTCCCTTTTTAATTTTTTTTCCAACAAACTGGTAAACAGGCATAAAAGTGATTGATCTTTTCAATTTCATTTACTTCAACACCTAAATCGATGAAATGCCTGTCACATTTTAGTTTACCATCGTTTTCCAGAATATGTTTTAATTTGTAAATTCCTTTGTCATACAACCTCTTATCGTATATACAACTTCCTTTATATCGAATAACTTTATTATTAAAAATTACAACATCACCAATGTCTATACTCCTTATATGTCTCGTATTCACCCAATATTCTAATAAATCCATATAAAATTGTGGAGCTGTTACTTTTAATAAACTTGGTATATAGTCACATGAAAATATCAAATCTCCACCCACGTGTTCAGTGACAAAGTTAAAATATTGTTTCCATTTCATGTCTTCATCTTTGTTTAAAAGTTTTTGAATCCACATAATTCGCTGCGATTTAACTTGTGCAGAAAAATTTAACATCTTTAACCCCCTTGCTTATAGTCTAAAAACATGGTGTTTCTATTGATGTTATCTGTTTTTCCTTTCCATATGAAATAAAAAGTTAATACATCCAGTGAATTATAAACCCATTTTGGAACAGGAGTAAGTGACGCCCGATAAAGAACTTTAGAATAAATGTGCACCTTCAATAGTTGAATCTTACCCATAAGTGTTGAATCTCTTTGCTTCCAAAAATGTAAAAGTCTTTTCATTTTACTTAAGATTTCTTTATAATTTAGATCTTCTTTCTTGTGTTCATCGAGGGAAAAAGAAAATCCCTAAAACCTTAAGAGAGTCAACTATTTCGCCAAAAGCAAAATCAAAATCTAAGCGTTGACATAAACCTAACCTTAATAATTTAGTTCTGTCGTTGTTTATTTTCAGTCCAGAAATTTTTGCGAAATCTGCAAATAATACTTTTAACCTATTAATTGATTTTTTATTGCGAACAAAAATTGACATATCATCCGCATATAGTACTAGTTTAGTTTCCTTATCTCCAAAATTAATTCCGTCCACCAATTTATCTATTCGTAATTTGTGTGCCATTACTTCAATACACAAGATAAAGAGGTACGGAGAAAGAGGGTCTCCCTGTCTTACTCCCCTTTCTACTTTGAAATAACCAGTTGACCTTCCTTCATTTAATACACAACTTAGAGTGTTTGTGTATAAAACTTGAACCCACTTTTGAAAGGATGGACCGAAACCAAATGACGACAGAACTTTTTGAAGAAATTGATGTGAAATTGAGTCAAAAGCTTTTTCGAAATCTACAGCTAACAAAAAACCAGATAAATTGTAACGGGATGTATGAAAAATAATATCATCTATAATGCGAATGGCCTCACCAATATTCCTCCCTTTCATGTAGCCCACCTGATCTCCCATAATGATCTCATTTAATACTTTCTTGATTCGCTTAGCCCAAATTTTTGTTCAGATTTTATAATCGACATTAAGAAGGGAAATGGGTCTATAATTTTTCAGTGAAAAGTGATCTTTCCCATCTTTAGCGATTATCGTAATTACAGCTTGTTTTTGAGACGATGTTAATTCTCCTAATCTATATGCTTCATTTAAGGCATCTTTAACTAAATCTCCAATATCCGGCCAAAAGGTACGATAAAATTCTAAAGAAAAACCGGGTGATTTGTTCTGTTTTAATTCTTTTAAGATTTCTAGGCATTCTTTATTACTTATAGGCCCTTCACAGTATTCTCGAGATTTTTCAGTCAATTTCGGTAAACCTTGAAAGAAACTATTATAACAATTATCCGAGCACTCGTTCATTCAATAATCGATCTGTTACTCATGGTAATTTATGGCTAACGAATTCAATGATTTGTTTGTGAATATTGGTCCTTTGTTGACACAAAATACACATGATCCTCATTTTTTTAGTAAGAATAACATTGTGCGATATTTGACTAGGAATCCTAAATCTGCCTTTTTCACTCCAATATCAGCGAAAGAAATTATTGATATCGTTTGTAATTTAAAGAATCGATCAAATACTGGTTTTGATGAAATTGATGTACCGATTACGAAAGAGTGATTCATCCAATAAGTTGTAATTTGTTCAGCGTTATCCACTATGTGATATTTTTAATTTTTCGATGAGTATGGGTATTTTCCCAGACGGGTTAAAAATATCAAAAGTGATAGCAGTTTTTAAAAATGGATTGTCTGATTGTTTAAATAATTATCGACCTATTTCTGTATTGCCTATATTTTCTAAAAAATAAAAAGAACAAAAAAAAAATTGAAAAATGTCTTTTTAATCGTCTTCGAAAATTTGTTGATCAGTGCAATATATTAACAGAAAGCCAGTATGGATTTCGTCCAGGGTGCTCCATTTCCTCTGCTATAGTTGATCTGATTTATAAAGTTACTAATGCTCTTGATAACAAAACAAAATTAATTGGTTTGTTTCTTGATTTGAGTAAGGCTTTTGATACTCTTGACCATTCGATTCTTTTTATAAATTAGACAATTATGGTATTCGTGGTATTCTTTTAGATTTACTTCAAAATTATTTAACTAATCGTAAACAATTTGTAGTTGTCAATGGTAATGAGTCTGTAGGATGTGGAGTGCCCCAGGGATCCATTCTTGGTCCACTTTTATTTCTCATTTATATGAACGATATTTGTGCATCATCTCAAAAGCT
Source organism: Hemicentrotus pulcherrimus (assembly GCA_003118195.1). NCBI lineage: Eukaryota > Metazoa > Echinodermata > Echinoidea > Camarodonta > Strongylocentrotidae > Hemicentrotus > Hemicentrotus pulcherrimus. The sequence continues at coordinate 5,770 of BEXV01004711.1, read as the reverse complement.
GGAATATATTTCATATGCCGATGATACCAGTGTCTTTTTATCCGATAACAATATTGACAATTTGATTCTTGATTTTAATGATGAATTATTGAAAATAAATTCATGGTTGATCTCTAATAAATTAATTGTAAATACTACAAAAACTCACTAAATGAGATTTCTAATATGTTTATCGATCGTGACACGTTGGTTGTTTCCTTAATTGATAATGCAATTAATCGTTGTAGCTCCCTGAAATTTGTAGGTGTAACAATTGACAGTAAATTATCTTGTAAGGAGCACATTGATGTAATCTTTACGAATACTTCTAAAGGTATAGGTATTTTAAATAAAATTAAAACATTTTCCTTCAAATATTTCGATTATGATTTATAATGCCATTATATCTCCTTATTTTAATTATTGTAACCTTGCCTGGGGATCCTCAACTGATCATGCAATAAGAAGATTATTATGCCTACAAAAAAGAGCTATTCGTTTAATCTTACATGCCGATTATTTTGCTCATACTAAACGTTTATTTCTAAAATTAAAACTGTTAAATGTCCTAGATCTTTGTAATTATAATTTTGCAATATTTATGTACTCATGTTTTTAGTAATTTCATACCAATTAGTCTTTCCAGCAATTTTCTCTTAATTCTGCGTAACATTCATATAATACTCGTAGTTCTTCTAATTTCCATTTAAATAAAATAAGACTAAATATATCTAAGAAATCACTATTTTTACAGGGCCACAATTGTGGAAAAAACATTACCTCAAAATATAAAATATAGTCCATCAATTAACACTTTTAAAAGGAGATATATTAAAATCATTTTTAATCCAACAAAATAAATAAAGATTGATAATGTGCACGGTCTGTTTTTTTGTTTTTGTTTTTGTATTTTTTTTACCCCCCCCCCTCTATTTGTTTTTCTTCTTCTTTTTTTAATCACCTTCTCAAACAACAATATAATACTGTATTATCCTTTATTACTGTTTTGGTGGCAGCACCAATAGAGCCTTGGCTTTCCTAGCTGTCTCCACATTTATATATATTTTTGTTGTTGTATTGTATTGTCAATGTTTCTCTTTAACTTGTACGCTATGTTTTGCATTTGATACGTTTGTTATGATGTTTTTATGATGAATGAAATAAAGTTCAATTCAATTCTATTCAATCTCATTTTTATTGCCAAAAGACTTTGTTCAAACTTCATTGTATAATATTAGGTAGTGCTTCATGAGCTGATGAAACGTCAAAGATATTTGATTACAACATAAAAATGCAGTTTGTGTAGTTAAGTATTTATAGGGTCAATGATACAAATAAACAAAGCTGTATACATATACTTACTTATACATGTACATGTAGATACACGTACACATGTACATGTACGTATACATATACTTATGCATATATATTAATATCTCTCTGTGGTCTCGAGTAATGAGCTTATACTTCAGATACGAATAGAACTAGTGAACAACGAGAAAAAATACTGTAATGATATTTGAAAAACAAGAGTCAAATTGATGGGCGCCTACATTTTGAAAATAATAATAATAGTATCAGTATAGTTATTATTATTATTATTATTGGCATAACTTTAATCTTTTGATTTGAACGAATTTTTTAAAATGACGTTGATACATTATATATATATATATTTTTTAATCTTATATTTTTACTTTTAAAATGTTCCAACTTGAGGTGCACTTGGCAGAGGCTCGTTTTTCTGTGTTCAGGTTTTGATGAAAACATATCGCAAGACTGTACGATTCTTCTCTCTTTCTATTTTCTTGTTCTACTCTGTCCTTCTCTACCCCTCTCTTCCAATCTTCCGTATATTCTCTGATCAAATTTTTCTTCTTCCTTCTATTCCTCTTTTTAGTTCCGTCTTTCTCTTACTCTCTCTTTCTCTCCTTGTTTGTAACCTTTGATGACACAGAAGGTTTTTAATGTTTTTAATATTTGTAACATATTAGCTGTTGATGTAATATGTGTAATATATTTAGATTTTGATGTAATATGTGTAATATATTTAGATTTTGATGTAATATTTGATTTTCATTTTGTTTCATTGTGCCTGATTTATGGTCATACGATTTAGTAATTCATATTTTGATTGTTTACTGTGTTGTATATTGACTTTGTAAATTGAGCAATTTCAGCTTCCCAGCTGCATGTTCTTTTTATTGCAATAAACCGAATCAAATCAAATTATTATTATCAAAGATATACCTTAAATAGTTTACCAGATTCATTTAGGGAATGTTACACAATGAATTGTCAAATCTACGAATATAGTAATAACCTGTAAAGATTCCATATTTTTTCATGGCCCATTAATTTGGAATAGTTTGCCGATTGTCATAAAACAGTGCAATACATTGAAACGCTTCAAATATAAATGTATAAGGGTTATTTAAGTAGAACAAAATGAAATTGTCATTTATTATGTAAAATGTAAAATTCAAGCTGTAATTTCCTTCTTCTTATCTTCTCTCTCTTCTTTTCTTCCTTATGCTATCTTTATCTTTTCTCTGTCCTCTGTTGTTGTGAATATATGTTTTTTTAAATATAAAATAAGTTTGTATCTTGTTTATGCAAAGTATTTATTTGGGGGTCATTCTCATCAAGCCAATTTTGGCTTTTATGATTCCCCACTTCCTTTTACTACTGCTTTCAAACTGGCTTCTATCGGAGTCACACCGATGAAAATACCGATTGAAATTTCCTTATGTAAACAAAGGTAAAACCGCCGTTTTCCCTGCCGCTCGCTTTCATACTGCCGGTGAAATTCACTCGCTGTGGCGAGCCCTTGCCGGAAGTGAAGAATTATTACGTAATTATTGAGCCCGTGCCCCATCTAGCTGGCATGCATCATGTTCAACAAACACAGCTGGTTACGATAAAGCGCGCGGACACTGCGACATAAGACCATTTTAATCGGTGTTTTAATCGCTGTTTTCTCCCGAATGCATTGAATTTAATCGCCTATTTCTCTTCTTTTCGTCGGCTATTTAATCGGCCTTTTCTCCTCTGTAGCACTCATAGTGGCCGTTTCATCCGATGAAAATCAGGCCAGTTGGAAAGGGGTTAACATGAACGATCATCTTTATACTTTTGATGTTTTCTAAAAAGAGAGTGAAATAAATAAATGGAATGAAATTACTATCATCATTATTATTATCATTATAACTATTATCATTAACATTATTATTAAGATTATTATCATAATTATTATCATTACCATTGCTATGACTATCACTTTTATTTTACAAGTTAATAATTATATTTATTGTAAGTAAAGCTGATGTGAATATGCAAACGTGATACAATAGGTGTTACCACGTTACAGGATGATTCATTTTCTAAATTCATTGAAATATAGCATTAGTGATTAAATGTTCGTTTGACGTGTAATAATCAAGTTTCAATCACTATACTGTCAATTGTGTTTGTTTGGGTGAGAAGAAGAAGGATACACGGCACATAAGAACGTCTGGAGAGGAGAAATTGAGAGAAGTTGTAATGAAAGAGATGTATAATTCAGTGAAAGAATTCGAAAGAAAGAGATAAAGAGTAAGAGAATGTGAGAAGATATTGATTTAAAGTGAGAGACATTTGTCATGAAAGAGATGTATGATAGAGTGATTTAATTTGAAAGGAAGACTAAAATAAATTTTGCAAGAATATGAGATGATGAAGGGAGGGAGATTGTGAATGAAAGGGAGTGAGATGATTTACGAGAGAGGAAAACAAAACAGTGAGAGAATGTGAGAAGATAATAAAGAAAAAGACTGTTAGGACCCAGACATTTATAAAGGTAAATGGATTTGAATGGAAGAAATCAAGATTTTAAACAGATTGGAAGAAGATGATAAAGGAAGAGACATAAGCGGTATAAAATATGATTGAGAGAATTTGAATAGACGTGATGAACATTTAGACTTAGAGAATGTGCGGATATAAAATTGAAATCAGAGAACCTCTTTTATCACGTTTTATACAACATAACATACAACAAAGGGTGATTATAGTATTTTCTACTATGAACGGTAAGAACAGAGGAGAGAGGCTTATACCTACGATTAGACTCACTGGACAGCGCCTTCTATTGCCGAAGTCCCGCAGCGTAATGTGTAAGCCTATTGACTTGTACAGAAACAACCGTTAACTTTACTATATATTTTTTATAACAGAAATCACATTAACCTTCTTTTCATTGGAAACTCCTTCATATTTCTTCGTGACGTAATTATTCGTGTCCCCTCTCCTTGGGATAGGTTTCGCATACTTTGATGCATAACGATGATATTTTTGAAAGTTAAATAAAATCATTACTTGACATAGCCCCAAGAGCGAACATTTTTCAAACAATTTCTGCGTGTTCGGAACATAATTATTTCATGTATTCTTGTGTATTTTCCTCGATCTCCGAGGAGATATCTGGACATTAATATTATGTTTTTATATATGCGCAGGGCCCTGTGAAGAGGGGGTGCTGGTAGTGCTGCAGCACACACTGCAAACGTTTGTGTATGATATATTTAATTTATATCATTGTTCATACAGCCGACAGCCACAAATGATGCTTTTTTGTGTTATTTTAAAACTTTCTTTCACAAAATCCTATAAGGCATGTATTCCTAGCTGGCACGCGACCCAATATTACTCGCGACACTCGATACCGGCGCAGTGCGTGGTAACCATCTGATAGGAGTGTACATGTGTCTGTGGGACTTTGAACTTACCCGGATGGCTAGTCAGATCATTGTGTGTGCGTGTCATGCAAAGATTGCATTATGCCAATCTATGTGTGCAGTGATAATTGTAAGTTTTGTGTTGACAATGGAAACTAGATTGCTGGAAACTGAATTCAGACAAAGAAACGATTCAACGAATCGTCTTCTTTCTCTTTTATTATAATGAAACGTGAAAGCTTCCGCGCTTTGCACGGGATGGGCGAAAAATCAATTCAGACAAGGATTAAGAGGATAATTTAATGGAGCGGCGAGGCTTCCACACTTCGCGCGGGAGGGGGCAACTGAATTCAGACAAGGATTAAGATTAATAATCATTTGAAACGTCAAAGATTCCGCGGTTCGCGCGGGAGGGTGGAAAGTGTATTCAGACAAGAATTAAGAGCCGAGAACAGTACAACGAATCGTCTTCTTTCTCTAATAATTTAATGAAGCGCCGAGCGATCGACGCTACTGATAACAACACAGTTTATACACTCGAGATAATTTGTGCAAGTACTACCGGTTAAACTACCCGACCACCGTCCTCGAGAGGTAATTGTCCTCAGGGGGTAATTGTCCTCATGGGGTAATTCTCCGGGGGTAATTGTCCTTGGGGGGCAGTTTTTCGGGAGGTGATTGCCCAGGGGGTATTTGTCCTGATACGCTCAGCACCCCCGGTGAAAAAATCATTCCCAGGGCCCTGTAAAATGTGTATACATGCACTGCAAAAACAAGGGTGTTAAATTCAACACCATGGGTGGTTTTAACACTTTCCCGGTATCTATATTATTTAACACCAGGGTTTGGAATAAAACAATTCGATTCCAATCTCGGTGTTAATATTTGACAACTCCTACTGGTGTAGATTAATACCAATATCTGGAATCATTTCAAATTCAATTCCACTTTTGGTGTTTATATTCGTGTTGATCCATAAGAGATTTTTTTATGGGTTTCTAATGGTTTCACATTACATATTCCCTATTATTGACCTTTATTGACCAGGGTAGAAAAACGAGTGGAAAACTGATAAT
>BEXV01004709.1:0-24283 GCA_003118195.1 Hemicentrotus pulcherrimus | reverse complement strand
AGTTATTTTAATTTGGTTGGGTTTAGTTTGGTTCTATTTTCATATATATATACATATATATACACATACAAACGAACTTAACAAGATAATAATAATTGTTCGTAACATAAATTACGACTCGCTTGTTCTAATAAAGAGCCATTAATTTAATAGCTCTGTTTTTCCGGGAGGTACAGCAGATTAAGGTTTCCATTACCATCAACATCATCGCCATCACCACCATTATCATCACATTGTGCGTATACAGCATACATCATTTCTACGGCAGTGGGTAAACAAGGCCTATAACTATCGTTCATATGTGGATGAATAATCAAGAATAATGTCTCATTTGCATACATACTGAGTGGTACGGAACAAAAGGAAGCATATCTTGCTTGTATGTGTGTGTTTGTGGGGGTGCGTAGTAAAGGGTAAACTATTCTAATTCCCAAAGTGGGACACGGCGACGACGAAGTGTTCGATTGTAATATTATATACAACACACGTGTTCACCAATGGCTCATTTATGTATCATAAATACCAGATACAAAATAGGGCGCTTTGGGATTAAACGTGACACAAATTAAAACAACGGTTGAGGAAATTAGGAACTTCCATTGAACAGTTGAAGCTGTTATATTTATTTCATAGGTTATACGGATTGAATATTCCAGTTATGGAATAGGCTCACTGACTATGTTTTCCCTGGTTCTAACAAAAACCTTTTCGGTTGAAAAAAAATATGTCAATCGAGCTGAAGACGAAAAATGTTAAATTTACAAAACTAAACATAGATGAAAAGAGAAAGCATGCATGAGATTAATGTTTTCTTCTATTTTATAATATATGCATAAGCGCTGGAAGATTTGCAATTATCTTCATCTTCGATAATGATGAGTACAAGCCAATCATCCCTATTTAAATTGATTGAAAGAGAGGGTTCGATTAACCCCTTCTCTCAAACTTTTAGAATTTTGTGGCATCTTATTACATTTGACAGAGACAATTTAAAAAGACACACACACACAATTTAGTGGTTCTAATCATTGTGTCTGTACAGATTTCACCTCAACTTTCATGACTTTAAAGTGATATCATTGGCCCCTAATCTCACTTCAAACTTGAAGCCATGAAAATAGGATCACACCAAACTGTCTATTAAAAAAAAAAATTTTAGTCATTATCTCTCCTTAGCCAATTACCCTCTTCAACTCAGTGGTCACGCCTTATTTATTTATTGTTTGACCAAACAGATGTAAGCAAACTAAGTTAGTTGAATAACCTGAAACTAAAATCATTACAGTGTTGGTTGGCTACTTAATTTAAAAGCACTCTGAGTATCATGCCACTTGTCTTTTACGAAGAACGTTGCATCAATAACAAACTAGGTTTTGAGCAAAAATAGATATGTATATTTGAAATACTTTGCATTATCAATGTGGAAGTAAACGTGGTTATATCTTACTACCAATTACGCGATGAGATGATGAAAACATTCTATTACAAAGGAGAAGACTAAACGAGCATTTTGAGGGTAACATGCAACTAAGGGCAGTAACTGAAGGACTTTTTGTCTTGTGTTAATTTTCTGCATCAGTTACAATCCGAGATAATGAAAAAACTTTCAATACGCATATTTTACGGGAAAGGAGGTTTAGCCATCAATGATAATGAAGAAGGAAAGTGTCATAGCGTTTATGTGCAGGATGTAGCATCCGTCAATTGTTATGTTTTCTTTCGGCTAGTGCGTATTCACATAAACGATCAAGATGCAAATACATTTATCACTGCGAATGCGAATTTCGATTTACTCGAAGTCTAATCAATTGACTGTTTGATCACAATAATAAAGAGATAAAGTAGGTACACCTATTAGTTAGTTGTAAGCATTTTAATGCATCGATTCACTCTCCCACCACACTACATTCGAGTGAGAAAAAAATTAAGACCTTTATTTAGTGCTTTAAGACGATATTGTGAAATCTGCCGAAGCACATTGTCACATCTAAGCATTCTCTTGATTATGTATTTGTCCTTGACAATGCCTTTGTGTGAGTACAAAAGTACAGTGCATTCGACATAATCAGACTCTTTAGGCTTTATGCCAACGCTTTTAACTGAAACTGAAACAAGCTGAACAATTTATCCTCATAATGATATCTGAGGTTCATTCGTGAGTGGAGGATGAATGGATACAATATTATACAGTATCAACGTTATTTGCTGTCCCATACAATACCAAGAATAATGAAAAAAATAGCATCAACAGTTTGTAAATTAAGTAAAGTATCGGCAATACATTTCCTGGTACAGGAATTTAATTTTATAGGTAGATTTTCGGGGTTTTCAGTTTGAGGGTAAAGTTTTTCAGAGCATTATTGGATTGTGGGTAAAGTATTCAAGTTTTCCATGGTTGTGTTGTAGGTAAAGTTTACAGGGGTTTTCATGGTTGTAGGTAACGGTTTCTCGGTTTTCCTATTCTTGGATTGGTTGATTGTTTGCTTTTATTCATATTACCTTCAAAACACAACAAAGCATAATGAATTTTATAAAACATTTACATTTACATTTGTTAAATATGGAGATAATTGGTCCTGAATCAAATTAATTAAAAACGTGGAAGAATGTTCTGTAAATCATTAATTAGAGTTTTTGTTTGTATTTTCAGGGCTGTAGGTAAAGTTGTTAGGGTTTCCGGGGTTGTGGGTAACGTTTTGCGGATTTCAGAGATGTGGGTAAAGTTTTCTGGGTATTCATTGTTGTATTTAGGCGTTCGTACGAACTCCTTAAGAAAGACGTCCGAAAGACGTCCGAAAGACGCAATGAACTATGTATGCCCCGTCTACGAATCTCTACGAACTCTGGAATTCCCATACGAACAGGGAGATTCGTACAAACGCATCGTTCGTTCTAACATTCGTGACCGTAGCTTTACCTGGAGATATCCTGGGTTCAAAGTTTTATCGATACGCAAGTGCCATTTATTTAGGCATTAATCCTCATAATCAAGTCCTTTAAAAGTCACCGGTTCCTGGATGCTTACACAAGTATTTTTTAGTGGTCAAGTAAAATCGAACCATCAAACCATGTACTTTTAAACAATCGAATAATACTGATTCTATAGATTGCAGAGCGCCATCTTAAAACACCCTTTAAAAGGTTTTTTTTTTGTATAGAGATGGCGCTCTACTCTCATGGAATACAGTGACATTGATTAACAGAGTTTGTCGTATGTTTTTGCTCTTTGGTTTGGCCAACACGATTCGAGTTGGGCACAATATGGCGCATGCAACTTTCATTGGTAAACGCTAAACAAATAACATACATCATGTTATGAGTAATCGTAACAGAGTAGGCCAAACACTATGTATAGATGGCTCAATTTGAATATGATATATTGAACACAAGTAATTCCTCCACTCACAATACGCAGTGAATCGAGGGGGGGGGGGTATTAATGAATAAAAAAATGCATTTACTTTCGTATGACTGTCCCTGTTAAATTTTAAAAACAAAATAGGCAAAAGATTGCCATAGGCTTTTAGATTTAACCTCTCTTCATTTCCAAGGGTTTCTAATATTTGTTTCAGCCTGCGGGATCAGAACGAGTTCTTTCATGTTTAGCCGTGTTTGAGCCTTTACAAATCTGGAAGAGCCCATTAAATAGCCAAGTCAAGAGATTCATATCTTGTTTTTACGCTGACCGATGAAACGATTTTCGCTTAAGGGTTTTCAAAAAATATATATATATACTTTTCAAATATTGTAAGAGGTTAAGAAACTACCCTGTAACCTGGAGAGGGCGGAGTGCTGAGACTGGCCGGCACTCTTTGCTTGTCCCTCTCACAGGTGAGTTGACTAAACTTGAACCACTTTTATGTTTAGTAAAATATTAATATTGCTATGCTAAATATTTGTTAGGTACATGTGTATTGAGTCAGAACGATTTCAGTGATTATTTTTATGTATCATGTGGGGTGTTATGATTATATCGAAAGCGAAGATTTAATGTTCAAATGTGTGATGCTTAGCGTTATGATTTGTTTTATGCATTTACATTGAACTAAATAATTGAACGCGGTACCAAAGATTGAGTGTACTGCGTACGCGCTAATGGTGTACCTGGTCCCAGGGCCAGGGCCAGGGCTTATGCTCTAATTTATGTGATGAGTAAAGGTGTTGGTTCAGGAACGAGGTCAGTGAGAAATATAGGGAGCATAGAGAAGAAGTACTCATGATAGAAAGTGACTGTTTCAAAGCATTGCATGTTGTTCTTAATTTTGTTGCTAAGGGGATGTTTATTTTGGTACATCAAACAGTGATGATCGACTATTTAGCCATAAGAGGGTTTCTAGCGCCCTCAATTATTGTAAACCTCATTTCTTATTTTGCAGATTGCTATAAAAGGATATTACGACATGTTTAATTGATATGGAATGATAGGAGTAAAATCAGTATTTGGGGTTAGACCAGAAGATTACTGGAGTTTATTTGGAAGTAAGAAAAGTACGGAAGATAAATATTTAGATTGGAGTAGTTGATGAAAGTTGTATTTGATACAGATATAAGAGATTTATATTTTCCAGGAGTTATTTTTAACAATTAACTTTACATTTTTTTTCAAAAGAGGGGAGAAAAAAAACAGACAAAACAAACAAACAACAACATCAACAACATCAACATCAACACTAACAAAAAACATGGTCCGAAATAAATTACGTTGAAAAGGGTCAATTGGCTGATTTTAACAATTACAGATAATATCGTTAAATCAATGAATATGGATATATATTTGGTTTAAGTCGTCCATAAACATAACTTTGCAAAGGTGGTAAGTACTGTTAACTTGATAAAACAAAAAATAAGACCAAAGAAACTTAGAAGTATGTTTACTATATGAATCATATTGATAATCAATGGGGAAAGAGGATTAGTCACGAAAATAACAATTATCTTTTACACTTATATTTTTCATATTAAAGTGTGATGGATCAACAAATTAAATACAAAAGATTACAAGAGATGTTTGGATATCACACAGTGATTGCTTGCTTAGAGTTGATCACAACATAAGGAGCCAGTGACTAAAATGTTATAACGGTCTTTTTAGCACGTTACCAAGACTCATTGACAATCTATCTCGTCTCTCTTGAAGACACCACTGATCCAGTAGTTCCAGAGCATCCTCCTGACCAACTATACGGTGGCTGACTCGTTTACCCCTTTTCCCCATCTAGATTCACCCCACCCTCGTTAATGAGGGTAAGAAATAAAACAAGTCTCCACCCACCCCCGCAACTTTAATTTACTTACTTACTTTACATACTACCATTATGCCTCCTGGCACATAGGGCAGCAACAAAAGTCTTCCACTCTTTCCGATCCTGGGCTAGTCTTTGGATGGTACCCCATGTGTGGTTCAGGTCTTTAATATCCCCCTTCCACAGTTCTTCGCCAAGTGTTTTTAGGACTTTTCCTCTTGCTTTTGCCGTCTTGTGTCCAGTGGAGGGCTGTTCGTGTGATGTCTTCTATGTTCTTTCTTATTACATGTCCGTTCCATCTCCATCTTCTTCTCGTGATGATGTCCTCCATGCTGTCTTGATGGCATTGGGCAAAGAGTGCTTCATTTTAAATGATGTTTTACCTGACAATGCGACATATTCTTCTCAGACTCTTTGTGTGGGAGACCGACAGTTTTTTGAGGTCGTTTTTCGTCATTCTCAAACATTCAGTACGTACAAAAGAGTGGAAAGGACACTTCTCTGGTACGATTTTAGCTTGGTCTTGGTGCTGCAGCTTCAATTTACAATAGCATTCGTTGAAATAAGATAACATCGAATTAACTAGGTGGGCAATAAGTCATGACCTTTAGGTACTCTACTGGATCAGTACAACCTTCCCTAGACCATGTAGACGCACTCCCAACATGACATTTATTTTCAGGTAATTTCTTTTTTGAATATTGTCAAATGAGTTCAAAATGTTGACGATAGAGGAGGCATATTTAAATCAATCGTCTTTAGATATTATACATATTACCAAGTAATTCAAACTTCTGTATTGATATAGTTCACGAGGATCGAGCGAGAATACCGACGCAGGTGACCCGACAAAGCAACATATCTATGCGTATCTTTCTTGCTCCCTCGACGAGACGACTCCACCCAACAACCCCCTCTCTCTCTAACTCCAACTCTCTCCTCTACCATGATCTTACCCTCTCTCTCCTCTCTTTCATCTCCCCGTTTCTCTTGTTTCATTTTCTCTTTTTTTTTCCTTTCCTCCTTTTCCTTCTTTTCTTTCATTTCTTTTTACCCCTTTGTATTCCTTTTCCTTTTTTCCCTCAACTTCCTTTTTTTTTTTCTTTCTGTTTCCTTCAAATTTTCTTTTTCCTTTCAATCTGTTTTGTTCTTTTCCTTTACTTTTTTTTCTTTCCCTCTCATTATCCCCCTCCCCTGTTTCTCATTTTCCCGACGGCAGTGCAAATTTACCGACAAAATTCTGATAGAAGGGGGGTGTTACACCCCACGCCCCCTTTCTAGCGACGCCTCTGACTGTCATTTTTGAAGACTGTGGTCTTGGTTATGGTAGTTGTAGTAGAAGAAGTAGTTGCTCTATGTAGAGCAAATTTATTTTCCTTTATTTTCACATCATATATAAACATTGACAGACAATAGTTAACGTATACAACAGACATGAGCATTGGGATATCTTTGTAATGCAAATTTATTTGGTAACATGAAATAGAGAAGAACAAAAAGACCTACTTGAAAGCAATGCTTATGAGGTTTAGGTTTGCACAATAATAATTAAACTTATACATTTATAATTTAATTTGGAAAAAAATTACGGAATAAAAAAAAACATGACAGACGATGAAAACAAACAATTGACGAGACAACAAAACAAATCACAAACAGAAGCAGAATGACAAGATGAGGATGATACACACATAGAGACTGAGAGAGTGACAAACAGAAAAGAGGAAAACAGCAAAAAGAGAAGACGACAAAGAGAGGGGGTAGAGGGAGAGAGAGACAGACAGAGAGGGAGAGAGAAAGGGGGTTGTCTCTGCAGGGAGAACAAACAAACTAATTAAGATGATTAAAATACGGTAAACGCAATCCCAATTCAAGTTTTATATCAACTATTGTAAAGGTCTATAAGGGTGGACCCCAACTATTAATGCTTATATCCCCTAGTGGTGCATTTACATTATTGGCTTGCCTCTTTATTATTAATCGGCTTCAATTGCATCAATTTCTTTTGATTTAAAATATACGAGAGCTTAATTTCAAACGGCGGTTATTCTACTTTTGACCAAAACAGATTTAAGATGAATATGTGGATCTGACACATTGGAATCCATACATGATATATTGAATTTAAAGAATGATTTTCGACAGTGGATTACACTCAAAATCGTATCATTCCGAAACGGACTAAATCCCGTACGGTGGTTACGAATTTGTTCATTTAAACCACGTATACTCAATTTCGATTGTTGTAGAAATGGTGATTATTAAAGCCATTAAATACTTGATGATCAGTGCAATTTTTCAATAAATGTTATTGAACATTTCCGTATTTAATTCCTTCTGGAAGAAAGCATCTGAAGTGTTTTGTTTGAAGGAACAGTTAACAATAAAAGTACAAAATATATACAACAACAAAAAGCTAAAAGCGGATTTAGTCCTTTTGGGAGTGACAGTCTGTCATATACAAGAGTGTGTGTTTATATAGAGGCATATATATATATAAATGTGTGTGTGTTTATCACAAATAACAACACATTCAATTAGAAAATTACTCCGTCACGGTTTTAGAAATAGTTGGAATAAAGATCAATGTAAGTTTCAATGCGATTACTGTTCCAAATAATTCATTCGATCTTACTAAATAAATAGAACATTCAACTGTTTTAATCACTATATATATATATATATATATATATAGCTACGTCTCACGTTCCTAGACCATTTTCTTCACGCTTATATATATACAAGTGCGAGAATTCTCAATTCTGACATGACACGTTCCTAGACCATTTTCTTCACGCCTATATATATATATATATATACATATATATATATATATATATATGGGTCAGGCTAGCCTTTGCATTTAGTTGCTTCCAAACTATTACCTTGTGTGTTCCACAAATCTGTTATGTTAGTTACAGATTTATATTTACTTAAGTTTGTTTAGTGATTAATGAGACAAAGCATCATCTGAGCAGCAGAGAAGCAAATCGACCGGCCTAATTTTTACTCTGCTGGTGTGACAGATAATTATTGACAACTGCATGGTCACACTTAGATTCAAAGCAATGTCCATGTTTTTTTCTTCATCATGGACTTCACTGTCTGTACACCTCTTTCAGCAACACCAATACTGGCTTTTCAACTAGGAGGGTTTTTTCTGATACCAAGCAGGGACTTGATAGACAAGGACTGGAATCAAGCCGGCGAAACTCTTGTAATTTATTCAACGCATTCGTTAGTTCCAAAGCATAACAATGGGATGTGTAACATTCCACTTGGCTTTGAAGTTCCATGCTCCGTCCCGCGCTTCCACTGCGGGGACTTTCGGAAGCCAGGCACCAGTTTTACATTTATTACAAAATATCAAATTACCGGCAAAATTTCAGTGTAAATCAAAAACTTTATATGGGGATTGTATTGGGAATAGTGCATCAAACAAATTTTCAAATTTAGAACTCCGTCCTTCCTATAATTTGTGTGCCAGAGTTGGTAAAAGAAAAATTACATCCTGACAAAAACTCAATATTTTAGGATGATGCGCTAATTTGTGCATGCTTTAATGTCCCGTTATTTGATCCATGATTTACAATCTTCAATAACATTTAGTTCGCTAATGCGTGTTTTCGCGTGTTTTTTGTATTTTTCAACTTTAAAAAAGGTTGAAATTACACAAGTTTGTGTTCGCTTGTTCTACTCTTTACACATTCAACAGTGGATGATAAATAATTGGAAGGGACAGCGAACAATTGCTGTGATACCATTTTCTGATGTAGGAATTCTAAATCCTGAAATTTCATGTGCTCTTTTATTCTACCAGCTGCAGATTAGCGCATAACTTTTCGGCGGCGTGGAGCATGGGGTCAAAGGAGAGCGGCTTGATTCCAGTCCTTGTCTATCAAGTCCCTGTACCAAGTGAGTATCATTGTCGGTCACTGTTCTGGTAATCTGTGAGTTTCAAACAATGTGTCGGGGCATGTGTTTATGGCTTTTGCTGTATTCACATGGATGGCTTTAAGCCAAATGTTCTCATCGTTAATGGTAGCTAGGAAGTCCTTCTACTGCAGGAAACTCCTATAGATGGATTGGTGCGGCTATGGGGCTGTTCATACTCTGCTTGCAAATATTTGGACAAGTCCTCATTTATAGTTCCAGCTGTTTATCCTATTCTCCTATGACGCTTTGCTGACATTGTTGACCATCTTGGGAGACAATTTGGTTTACCAAATATCCCTCTACAAAGTTGAATCTAAAAGCAACCTGTCTATATTGTTGTGACTGTGCCATTGTTTCGCCGTCTTCGCGCTCCGTTTTGCCAAACAAATGTCTTTGGAAGATGGCATTTGTCACAATCACATAACGAGTATTTAAAGCATCTACGGCTTTCTTCGATTCATTTAAATAGCCCTTGTCGGGAAGTGTCTTTTTTATCATGGGCCTCGCAGTGAAGAAATACAGTGATCTTCTATAACAGTTAACGGTGGGCATAACGCAGATTAGTTTACAAAATTGGAGGAATTAGACGAATAAGTGTACATGTATTTACATTCGGTGACACATTCAAGTTTAACAGTGTTAATATGAATATGAATTGCTCATGTATTATTTAACCTTCAATTAAATTCTTGTATTTGTAATTCTCACTTGGATTGCCATCAAATAACTCTGAAATAACAGTTAGTTCGTAATTAGTAATACCTTGAAGGAATGTATTGTCTTAAAGCATTATCTTGTTCCAATTGCATACATTCAATTTTGATACAAGGCTCCATATATCGTTCACCTAGTGTTTCAATAGGCAATCCATGGTTCTTTCTTATTCATTGTCATTTCATTGTCATTTTCTTAACTGGATTTAACATACTCTCTTTCTCTATCCTCGCAGTCTTATGGTTTCTTATCTGTGCACGTTAATATATTAGGGACTTTTAGATTTGCTTGGACTGATACGTGTGACGTCCATTCAAGGCAGTGCATTAAAAGGACGTCGATCATAGCAATCCACGTTGTCGTTGTGCACATCTAAAAGTCCCTAATATCTGATGACCACCTTGCGAAACATTTACAAATGGATGAAGCATTCCTGGAGCATTCCATTTGTTTTTCGTGAAAAAGTACTGTCCACCTGCTCTACCTTATAATGTCTCTTTCAGAATGGGACATACTTCGGGCATACCAGTAGATAAACATAGTATAGCAACGAGGAGAGAGGTTAATTTCGTTGCAATACGTTTGGCACAAGGTATCCACCTGCATCTAATTCATGTTGCCTTTGAACTTGTGCGTGCGGATATCTACGAGGATCCCACGCACCATCATCAGCTGTGGCTATTTGATTCCCATTCGTTTGTGGATTGTGATTGGTGTGTCCAACGGCACGCTCCTCCGTATTCTGCTCACCTTCTGTTCTTTTAGATGGCCCAGCGATTGTTACGTCAGGGATGGTCTCGTACAGGACAGAATCCGTTCTGATCGTCAGCCGACCAACCGCGACCTCTTGGCTGCGAGCTAGTATACGAGCTGAAGATGCCGGCCTTACGTCAGCGTTGCTTCCCTGGACGGGCCGCGTCATGTCCAATGTAGTGTGAGAAATCTATTGGAGATGTGGACATAAAATCGAACGTAAGTTCAGGAAATGCCAGGGTTTATCATTATACAATATATATCCCTCCAATGTATATCATACAAATAATTTAATTAACGACATTATTCAATTTCAATTATGATTTCAAGCTGATTTCACTTCTTGCGATTTACAAGTAAAGCTAGTCAATTTATAGTTAGCGTGCCACCATAAATAGCTTTAAAACGTCGATTCAAGAATCATATTACATCCTTATTTTAACGAAATGTATGGTCTACGTTTGGGCACTTGTTATTTAGCAGAAGTAAGGATGATATCAACAAACCAAACAAAGTTGTTGGGATCGTGTACTGAACTTTATTCAAATGGTTGTAGACGAAAACCGTTATAGGCTAAATGACAAAATGAATTAGCTCTATCTAAACATAAAGTGTATCAGCCTTGAAAGTATTATGAAAAACAAAAACAAAAAACATGTCAAATAATTTCAAAGATTCGGGATTCTAGTTCGGGAAATATTTAGGGAGTGTTGGAAGCGTGGCTAAACACAAATATAACATATTTACCGTGTATTGCTTACATCGCATGTATTACAAATGTCATTTTCATTTCCATTTTCACCGATCTACAGTTTGGCCCATGATTACTCGTATTTCATAATCCCAATTGTTGAGGTTCAGACGGTTTTTTAAAATATTTCTTTGAACTCTTTATATGCAACCTAAATATATCTCTGTGCCCCCATTGTATATGTATCATTGGATAGATATAGCAAAGGCTTGAAGATAACGAACTGTTTCAAGTGGAAGATTAATCTATACCGGTGTTAAAAAAGGCTGTCTTGGACTTGATAAAGTCCGGAATTTGCTATTATGTTACACAACGTAATCCTCCCAAAACTGCACTTGCGGCAAACGAGCGATCGTGTCGAGAGGAGAAGAGCGGAGCCGTACATAGGGGAAAAAGTGTTGCCTGTTTGTGGGGGGAGGGGGTGGATTTTGCTATTACCTGTGAAGCAGAGTCTTGTTTCTTTTGAGAGATATGCTGTCTTACCTGAGTTGTGATCCAGTAAATTGATATGAAAATTGTAGCCGCCAGGCCATAAGTAAATCCCATAAGTACGAGCTTCAGGATGGTAGACTTCATGCTGGGTTGACAATTTTCATGATTACAAAAAAAAAAAAAAAAAAAGTATCTTGATCCATTTTCAATTCATCTTTTAAAAAACAGTAATTGTTCTAGAGAACTTTTATACCTCAGTCATACATCCAAACCGATTCCAAACTGACAGATTCCTGGCTATGCGGTGTAATGTATGTTTTTCATCTGATATGTTGGTAGGAGTGGGTTAAAAATAGGTGACGAATGACTGGATTATTGATCAACATTGATCAAAATGTAGATATTATTGAGTGTGATGCATTGTCAACACATGATTCCACTGATTGTCCCTTATCTTTCTTACACTTAATCATATTTGTTTTGATTGAGTATAGATAATAAAACGAAAGTCTTTTGTCAATTTGTCAAAACATCTTTATGATAAAATGATTACCGGTATCAGAATTTTGTCCAATGTCCACTTTCTATTGTGAGAGTTTGAGTTTTTCTTCAATGGGATCTCAGGTTTCTTAGTTTAAGATGATGATGATGTCAAGAAATAAATTAAACTAACCTTCTTCCGTTGATGTATCGTCTTCATTATACGAAGTAATGTCTACAAATAGTGTATAAAGGAATAAAACCCAACCGTTTTACAGTTTGAATCTGAACACAAATTGTATATACATTGCCCCTATATTATCTTACAGAGAATTATCAAGTATCAGTGGCATATTAAACTCCAATTCAGTACAGGAGAGCTATTGAGGGTGTTATTGCAATTAAAAAATCATGTTTCCTACATTGAAGCTACACTTTTCTACACAGCTTTATGAATTCATAATGAAAAGGAACAGTTGCAGAGTTCAAAGCACTTTGTCAAAATTGTTAAAGACGGTATGAATAATAAACAAGTTTTAATAAGGCAGGGCATGTGTATTACTGTGTAGTTTAAAGAACATCCAGCCGAAGTAGAGTGAAATTAAGTTTTAAGTTCACTATGTATTTTAATCAAAAGCATTTTGATATAATGATGTAGATGTAATAAAAGTATATGCCTTTTTTATAATGAGAAGCGTGGGAAATGGTATATTTCGCGGCCCTGGTAATTCAAGATCACTTCAAAAATAATTGGATAGAAAAGAAATCATTTAAATTCGAAGTTCCACAATCGAGTGTTTATTATACGAAATGCCATTAAAAGAGATAAAGAAAGTATTTGAATTGCCTTAATTGCAATTTACAAGAGGGAAACCATTGTACATAGGGAAACTTCCATTATCATTCGAAAGCAAAGTTTGATTGATGAGCTTTGAATGGCCGAACTCTTCCACTTTTACCTGTTTGTGCTGTTGTATAAAGGCTTTATGTTGTCACTGCTTGGTTAGGAATGAATTAAAAGTAGAGTATGTTTTTTGCACCCAAATTCGAAGAAAAAAAAAATCGTGATATAAAATTATTGAGATAAAGTATAATACAAATAATAATGATAATGCAACATATTTTCATAGCTCTTGAATACAAACAATCCTAGGAACTTTGCATCAGTTTTGTCAAAACTATCCAAAGTAAATTACATCATTGAAGAGATTTTCGAATTAAACTCAATTTCCAAAGGAATTAGAAGTAAGCAATATCCGACAAAACTTAGGATGGAAAATAAAGAAGAATAAACCAAAAGTTTAACAAATATTATTTGTAATACATTCTTTAAAACCGTTCATTAGAAGACAAAACATAATGAAAGACGATTAAGAGACGTGGAGGAGGAAAACAATATCAGAACCACCCTAGGCCAATATATTGAGTAAAATGCTGTGTTCTCCTTAAATGTTTAAAGGGAGAACATCTAGAACGGTTCCTGGTTAGCGCTTACTAATAGATTAGCGCTTTTTTGGTTATATTCCTGAAATGATCAGAATGTATAAGTAAGATTTTAAAATATTGCCGGAACTCTAGATTTGACTCATTGCAGCCATGAGCCCCACCACTACCATGTCTGTTTTATGTAACTTTTGTACCACTTATAGTAACACACATGAATCCAATGTTTGGAATACCTAGACGGAATATGCTTCATAGCTTTTTATGTCCACAATTATTTAGACCTACTTAGGATTTTGATTCATTTCTTCTCCATTCTCCCCATACTCTTTTCTCTTGCGTTTGTTTGTATTTTGCACCCTTTTCCTTTGCGTATTTGTGCCTCCTTCCAGTGCCGCATTAAGCACTTAATAGGCTCTCCTGCATGCACCCTCTCTAACATCGATGTATATTTCATATGTATTGTAATTTGAAGGTTTATTCGTAATTTGTTTGTTTTGTTTAATATGTAAACGTTTATCATTGTATTTTTTTAAATGTTAAAACGGTTAGAGACTTCGGTGGTAAGCGCTTTATAACCACCGTTTTTATCATTATTTATGTCGATACGCGACCGACATTTAATTTTGATAACAAATGCCAATTTTGTTTTATCTGTTTTACACGTCAGGGCTGATGCATTCCATTTGGGCTATATTGGCAATAGTCCTGGTACACACTGCAGTGCTCCACTACCGTTCAGACTGTATCCATCATCACACGTGAGATGAACAATGGAACCAAACCACGTGATGTTAGAATCTTAAAACCATGCTTGTTGTGAATCACGTACATGTACATGTACATGGACTAGGCGATATGAGTCTCAGTCACATTGACTTCATCAAAGGGAAATAGACTTCATCGGATTCGGGCCGTATTAATAATATAACAATTTTGTTAATTTTTAGAAAATCATTGCAGTACTAGAATATTTTGAAGACGTGCTACGCTTCACTGAGCAACATTGTCACGTCAAAATCAATTTGTTTCAGATTTGAGTAAAACAGTGAACATAGTCATGATGGCTGAAAACGTTAGTAGCACATGCGATCATGACCGAACATGACCTGAAGGGAAGCTAAACTTCAAAACAAAATGAGAATACTGTTTGCATGTGCTACTTTTAATAATGGGGTAATATTATTACAATTATTATAAAATAAAGGATTGTGGAGATGTTGTCGATGGTTAATGTAAAAATTACACATCTCTCTTTTCCTCAGAGAAAAATCAGAAAATTGCAGACTATTCAAGATTAAAGCCCAAGTCCACTCCAAAAATAACTTACTTTCAATAGAACCAGAAAAATCAGACAAACCAATCAAAAAAAGTTTGAGCAAAATCGGATAACTAATAAGAAAGTTATGAATTTTTAATGACATGAAAAACTTTGAAAATCACTATACAAATTGGCAACTCACTCATGAGTCTGTGACGTATGGTCCTCACTATGCACTAATTATTGCCTGTATATTAATAATATAAATTTCCTATTTTCACCCTAAGAATCCTATTTCTTCACACCAGCATCCAAGTTAGATTATTAGTAAAATGCGTTTGTGTGGATGCACAAATAAAGAGTAATTTTGTCCAATTAAATCATTTAAAAAAATGAATTTTGATAAACTATTTATATAAAAATCAATAATTATGAAATACAATATTCAGAAAATAGCATCAATTCTTCAAAATTCATAAAAGTTTTTGGGAAATGTCTCACACGCAATATGATACAAACCATATAACCTGGGCAAAGGCATGGGGAAATCAAGTTTTTGGGGAAAAAAAGGGAAATTAATTGGATTAAACTATGTAAAGCAATTGATAAGTTGTGAGGACATGACGTCACAAACTGATAACCATCTTGGCAATTTGTGTTGTGAATCTCATTGTTCTATAGTTTTACTTACTTTTTCAAAAAATCATAACTTTCTTATTAGTTATCCGATTTTGCTCAAACTTTTTTTGATTGGTTTGTCTGATTTTTCTGCTTTTATTGAAAGTAAGTTATTTTTCGAGTGGACTTGTCCTTTAAACGGCGAGAGTAGTGACGCGAACTCGAAAATATGAATCAATCACTCCTGTGCTACTAAATCTACACTGGCTTTCTGTCCAATCACATATTTTGTTTAAACTATTAGTTTTTTGCATACGAATGCTTTTATGACATTACCCCTTCCTATTAGTGAACTATTATCATTGTATTGGCCTTTTCGTACTTTAAGATCAAGCTCAAAATCATTATTTATTGTTCCTCCCACCTCAACAAAAACATACGGTGAACGTTCTTTTACCCACGCCTCCTCGGTTTTGTGGAATGCACTTCCAGGTTTTCCAAAAGAAATCATAATGATTTGAACACGTTTAAGATTTTTCTTAAAAGGTATTTATTCAATGTTAAAAGTATACACCCGTATACTCAGTGTCCAACACTTTCATGAACTGTTTTGCTTCTAAGTGGATTTTCTAATTTGTATTACTTTTTATTGTAACTCTGTCCCTTCTATTTAAAGCGCATAGGGATATGCTATCCTTAATTGCCTTATGCGCTATGAAAGCACTGATTTTTATTATTATTATCATTATTTAGTACATAAGTGAGACTGCAATTGGTATGATGAGTCTAGTATTTTGTTTAATTGCAAATCTTTTAAAGAGAAAAGCAGACAATCCGGTAATATTTCCACACGAATCAAAGTAAAGAGCACCTTGCATACTGATAATGGATAAAGCTGTGGTCCGATGGGTACATAAAGCAGAAACAAAAACACTTTTTCTTTCGTGATGGGCATTATTTTCAGTCATTAAAACAGTACTTTTCGGTTGTTCAAGAGATATCTATTGATTTAGGAAAATCTGAGGTTAAACGCCTTGTCATCTCTGAAATAGATATTCTTCCGAAGTTTAAGTAATTGCTTATAATCAAATAAACTTTATCGCACAATTAAAATCTGGGATAATCCTATTATTTGTTATGCTTACATTCTCATGTCGCTTGTGAAACTAACGTTTTCATTGAGTTAACAAAACTGGCACAAATGGATTTTGATGTGACAGTATCATAACAACATAGCTCGGTGAAGCTTGTATGGATTAATGCAATCGTATATAATTTAAAGGCATTTTTCTTTTGCTTTGTGAAAAGCAAGACATTATTTTTATTCAGCATATAGTTTTCTCACGAATACCGTTTGTTTTGGAGTTCCGTTTTTAATTTTGATCATGGTCAATGTTTCCTTTTTTGTCAACCGCATCTTCATATCTGTTCTTGCTTTAAACAAAATCTCATTATCTAATTGATGCAAACTACAACTTCACCCCTCTCCAAACCGTACCAAAAATCTAACATCCTCCTATACGCCCAGACTCCATACCCTTACAACCCACACCTTCTCGTTCACCCATGTTTACACCTTTTTACACCCAGAACCTCACACGCTCATATCGAACACCCTTATATCCTCACAGCTCACACCCCACACTCATGACTTTACATCCTCCCACATTGGACACCTTCACTCCCTTACGCCCCACACCCTCAGCACATTCACACACCCTACTTTGCAAGCTCTCGCATCCCCAAGCCTTCAACACTTCACACTCTTACGCCTCACAACCCCATACCCACATCCACAGCCCACACTCACACATCAAGGTGGTGACATCTTTACACCCTCACACCCACACAGTCACTACTTCTAAACATCACACCCCACATCTTCACACCCCCACACCCACACCTTTAGGTACTGATATCTTCACATTCTCACACCCAGACACTCTAACCTTCACATCTTCACACCTTCACACCCCACGCCCACATCCTCACACCCCACACCCACACCTTCGGGTCGTGACGTACATCTTCACACTCACAGTCACACCTTCACACCCCTCACCCTCATACCATCTCATCCTCAAATAGATTTTTAAAAACAACAACAAGGGTAGGTATTTAAAATGCTGTTATGATTCAATATTCAAAGAGCCAACGGTATTTATATAGATAATAATAACAATAATAAGGCGCCAAACCCACTTGACAGTCAAATGCTCATGGCGCAGCTTGTGCAAGAGATGAAATACATACATGATACATTTATACAAAGTGCGATAGGAAAGGTTACAGACATGAAAGGTAATGGTAATCAACGAATAATGTTCATATTTATTTTCTATTTATCAATACTAATTCGTGGTAAGGACATGATACATGGATACAAACAAACACGTTTACATTCATACTTACAGACAAATTCAATAAAATAATTTTGAGTAAACAAAAAAACAACAACACAAAAACAATCAGTCATAGATATAGTCATGCATCAAACACATTGTACATGAAGGGAAGGGGGAACGACAATAAGTAATTACAGATTTCAGTAATGCATTGTATGTGTATAATTCATATTATTGTTTTTGTTATTATTATTATTGTTAATATTATTATGTACAACAATTCTTAATATTATAATCATCATTATTAACCACATTCAACATCAAGTTTTTATCACATCCATCGGTTACATTAATACATTTTCATGTAGGTTGTAGAGGTGAACACCAGAATCACCTTTCCTTGGAAACCCCTACCCCATTCCTCCATCAATCTCACAATGCCAGCCTTCTAAACAAATCGCAACATCAAACAATGAACCAACAGACTAGCTCCCCCTCCTTTATACTTTGAAACATCTATGTACAATAATATTTTTTCTCTTCTTCTATTATGTTATCCTCTTTCGAGGGACCATTAAATTTTGTCCATATCATAAAATAACAGCTATTTACAGCAGTGTTAAAAATACAGAATTCATCGAGTTGTAACAAAGCATACATAGTACAGAACATGAAACTAATGTGACATAATTACTAACTAAAATAATGAGAACATTTTTGTAACTTCGTTTGTATCGAATTTCTTTTGATTACATTTCATATTGAGATGCGAATTTTCACCTTTAATTTTTTAATCAAATATAGATCGTGTATCCTGTGCTTTTCACTTCCAAAACATTCTCTATTGTAGTTTCTATAGATAATAAACTGAGCGAAGTTTAAAAGAAGATTGACAAAATTGATTTCTCTTCTTATTATTTCATGACCTATTATAAGAATTTCTTCGTTCAAAAAGATTTTAAAATTAAACAAAGTATCGATTAATTTGGATACAATCTTCCAAAAAAACGAAACCTTCTTGCACGCCAGGAGAAGGTGGTTAATTGTATCTGGGATCTTACATATATCACATAGATTATTATTTTTAATCTTCCATTTACATAAATTGTCTTTACTGGGCAATATTCTATGAATATATTTAAAATTAAACTGCTTAATTCTGTTTGTCATTTAAAAAGTAAAATTTATAATGGAGCACCGTTTTCTAGTTAAACCCATTAGGTAAATCAAAATAAGCATTCAAAAATAAATGCACGGCAGATCCTGTCTATTCTTGTTGGTAGAAAAAAACTATTATGGTGCGAACGACATAAAATGTGTTCAATTTCTAAAAAAAATGTTTCCGTTGTAGTCCCTTCTTGTAAATTGCTTTACACAAATGCATAAACATACATACATATTTAATTTCGGATGATGTTCTTTCTTTCAAAGTCACACCGTATGCCCACATCTGATACGTGGCATGTTGCAATAACAAGTTACTTTATTTCACTAAGTATTGAAATCCCTACTATATGTTAAAAGAATGGGGAAAGGGCAAATCCAACTTTGCAAATGACAACATCAAAAAGGTAAAGAACAAACAATATGAAATTGAAACTATTAATTGAAATTTGTAATAACATTTTGAATGTACATGTATACATTATAATTGTGATAGGATTATATCGCTAATATGCCTCTTTAACATTTCCCACGCTGAGGTGAGGAATAAGATGTGGAGTAAAATACAATAAAATAACTTATCTCTGGCTATACTTCCTTGTGCTTTTTGTGCATTTCCTGACTGTATACATCGTGCAGCTAGGGTTGAAGAAGCATGTCGCCACTCGTAATCCCTTTTAAAATGTAATTTCCTTTAGAACAAAATAATATACACTGTAATCCTACCTCTTGCCTCAGTCATGTATGTTGAATTTCATTCAGCAGGTATAAATTGTTTGTGTACTAACATGACTGGTTTAAATATTCAGTGGATGGTACAGTATGTTTTCAACCATCATATCAGTTTGACTGAAATCTCCGTTGTCGCTTTCACTTAACAACAAATCTTCCCTGTCCCTACCCATCTGTTGATCATCTTCTAAGCAATGGTAGAATGGGTCTGGTTCAGAAAACTGCGGCTGAATGCTTTTCCCGTTAAATCCCCCTTCATCGTCTAAATCATCTACAGAATAATATCCAAGGTTGTCACTCGCTCTAGAAGTTGCGCCAGTGCAGGGGAAGTCATCACCATCCTTCTCAGCTCTAGTGCCCTTTCCTGGTGTTTGGTCTTTATCATGCGATGGAATATTATGTTGTAATGTGTGTGTCTTTGCGTTGACTGACGGGCCGAATGAACCGTCGTTTGGTAATGTGGTGTAGCCAGGTGCACATACTTGAAGACACGGATAATCGAACCGTGTAAATGTATTTTGTTCCGTGTTTGAAGGGCGAGTTTCAAGATTCCTTCGTGGGGGAAGAGAGGGGCCTTCGTGAACGCCAAAAAAAATTGGTATATGTGGTAAGGGGCGTTTGGACATTGACCTTATTTCTCTACTGTTATCGCGTGTTTCATTTTGATCAAGAATACTCGCTTGGGTATTTGCTGCTTCATAGGTATTCTCATCCATGCCTATGTTTCTATTTATCTGCATTTCGTTATTTTCATTACTAACGCCTGACCCCATTGCCGAGTAGTATGCGTTTGATTCATTCTCTTTTATTTGATAATGATTCTCTCTGTGTGGAATCGGTAGTTGAAGTAAAGGAAATGGTGTGATAGTTGTGTTTGAAGGTTGGGAGCTGTCAATATAATTCTGGGCATGCTGTGCTGACGTTTGAAAGAAATTTGGTTGCGATTCTCCATCGTTGAAGGGAGTTGTGTTTATGAGAAGGTCTTCAGTTGGTTCGATTCCACTTGTACCGTCGTGGAAAGGCTGTGTTTGTGTCCCGTAGGGCTCTTGCAATCTTCCATCAATGGACAGGGATTCCCTGCCTCTGTTTCTGAATGTTCTTTTCCTGCGACTAGGATAGAGATAATTGAGAGTTTAGATTTTTTGCACTTTATGAAACTCTAGTTTATTATTGTTATTATCCCTCGTTCGAATTCATCATCCATGGAACAATTCTTTTAAAACAAGTCACCTACATTTATACGAGGAGCGTAATGTTTAAGAAATAGGCATTCAAAAGCAGGTGCAGATTGCCTCGGCCTTTGTTCAGTAATTCAAATTCATTATAGGCAAGCATGTTTTGAATATGTGCATTTAATCTAAGATACATTAATTATTGTTCCATATGAACATGATGAAAATGAAATAAAGGATGTAAAAAAAAAAAAGAAATACGAACTTGAACCGGCCAATTATAAACTTAGTTAACTTAGCAAACCTGCAATATGTCAAAATCAGACCCTTAAAAAAAGAATCTGGATGAAAGCAAACACAGAAATTAACAATGGCCCGAATTCACAGAGGCGGTTTAAACTTAACCAATGGTTTAAACCCTCATTAACATAAATCATGGTTTAAAAATTTAGCGTAAAATTGCGCGCGTCTAGTATTGGACCTCTGACCGTGTCGCGCTTATTCTGCGCTACGTTTAGACCGTGGGTCATGTAAATGAAGATTTAAACCATGGGTTAAACTTTAACCTCCTTTGTGAATTCGGGCCATACTTTTAATGTGAACATCATACACAATTTTAGAAGTATTTAAATGTGATGACTTCGTAAATGAAGCGGCAAGATATCACATTAACAACAATATGATTTATATGATGGCACATCATGCCTTTGCAAATACACACACACACACACACACACACACACATAGATATATAGGGAGACAAAAACAAGCACAAACGCCTGTCCACACACACAGCATATCAAAAGATATAAAATACATGAAACTAAATAATTAAATAATCATATTAAATTCCCTAAAATGAAATAGATTGCCCAAACATTGTGTTAATTTGAATGCACGGACCTCAAAATTCAACACATGAAACCTTGCATACGTTCACGACTTCGTTTGCACATCAACGAATATCTTGCGAGAAAATAAATCGAATGCTGATAACAAAAAATGCTCTAAACTAAAATACTTTTGCCGATAAACTTATTTGGATGCTCATAAAATAATTCACGTTTCTCCACGTACATTCCATTGCCGGAATTTTAAATTTGAAAGACCGATATCGTTCAGAAAACGATAATGCCTGAATTTGAAAATGATTCGAGTGACAAATATATGAAATTGGGCTGGAAAACCTATATATTTGTTATTATTGTTATTATTATTATCATTGTCATCATTTTGTTATAATTGTTTTTATTCTTGTTATTATCATTATTATTGTTATAAGTATAAGTAAAGGTAGTAGTAATATTATTATACACGTCATTCTCTTTATTTCAAAAGTCAGTATTATGTATAGTTTTATAGAGTTATAAGATTAGAAGCTGATGCTTAGTATTGACGTTGTCGAGAAACTATCATTTTTTTTCTTTAGCAATTTTATGTTTGGGAGAAATGCAGGTTCAGAAACAAGAATGTAAGGAAAGGTCCGTAAGGTGTCACAAACATGACATTTTGAATATAAATGGCGCATAGCTCACATTATGCACATATAGCAATTTTTAAAAGCCGAGAAAATCCGAAGAATGGATGAAAATCAGGAAGAAGTAAAAGAAAAAGTGGTGCATAAAATCTAGGAGAAAAGGGATGAAGACGAAAAAAGAATAAAGTATCATTCACGTTAGATGGTTAATTTTATGAAAGCACAGTAATTTACAGTACCAGCTAGAACATGTAGAAAGATTATTATGAACAACAAGCATAATACTGAAAACGACAATACTAATTTCTAGTTTGTACGTCGCTAAAATACCATGAGTACATGCAAATTATGTCACCGAACTTCAACTAATTAATACCAATCTACCATTGCTGTTAATGGATTATCAATCTTACATTTCATTTGAACTAAAATAGAATCAAATGCAATACAGTTTAACAGTCTACATATATTCGTGTTAGTGAATGGAATGGAAAATGGAAAAACAGCCACATGCATGATAACTATTTTATGCAAAACATTTAGATGCCACTAATGCAGACATACATACTTCTAGGCATTCATTACCTGACTGATTGTCTGTTTTGACCAGCGTACGGATGATCCTGAATATCAATAGACTGTAATTGTACATTTAAAAATTAGGTCGTCTGTATACACGATTAAAGGCACTCTGTAACATTATGCAGTCGCCTCAGTGGAAATGCAGTTGATATATTTTCTCGACACACGACGGGATGTTTACATAAGTTAAGGAGAAGTATAAGGAAGGCATAGAAAAGGAAAAAGATGATATTGGAAATGAATAAAATTGAGCACTTACATGAAGTTGTTAATTTGTGTTTTTTGGTCGTTATACGAACAACACAGAATATGGCGAAATGGAGAGAGAAGTAGGCTACTACATGGCAGAACCGAAACCTTCTATTTAAAAAGGCCCTCACCATCCACCTATGGAACCTACAGAGAACATCTTAGGTCGGGATTCATAAGAGTTTATAAAAACAAAATTATTTATCGAAAATAATATCGCTAGTGATATATGTTAGTCCTGCAGTGTATGGTCAACATGGGATCTGAAAGGTCTCGAAGTTTTGTGCTCCGCTGCAAAACTTCGTCAGGTGATAAAATATAATGTAAGCAAGCGCGTTTTATATACTCTACGGGCGGAACAAACGGTCAATTAATTCGATCAATAATTGGAACAATAACGGACAAGGCCTTTTGGCGATCTTTGTAGATCCCTTGTTGATCGTATATACATTGCGAGACAAACGAATATCGATAGCGATACTTTTTTCGATACTACATCCGCAGGGAGTAATATATTTAGCAAAAGTATTTATATTCGGTACTCTCAATAGATCTATGTCTCTTTTGCAACAAAGAACGAGACTCTGGTAATTTCAGATTTAGAAAATGGATCTTACGAAAGAAAATCAGCATAATAGACCATCCGTTGATGCTAGAATTGGAGCGGTAACGCAAGCCTAAACTGCCAATTCAGCATGTTTCTCGGTACTCTACAACCTGCCACAACGGCCAACGCTTTGATAACAAGGGGAATGTGCCCGGTATCACGCCTACTGACGAAAAAGCGGGGCTTTAAGTTTCCTATGTAGGTTCAGATTCAATCTATCTATATTTCCAAATTCCTCGATCAACTGGTTGTAGAACTATCGATGATTTTGCGAAGATAATGTACAAATGTTCATTATACGATCATTATACGATCTATCAGCAC